>JTDE01001591.1:124093-134136 GCA_014338405.1 Paragonimus skrjabini miyazakii | reverse complement strand
TGACTGCTCCACTGAGCGAAGTGGGTAGGTGTCGCCTGCCTGGCTGGGGTCCTCGTGATCACTCAATCCGCTATCCGAGATGGCTATGTGTCGCAGTCAATGGCGTACCTGCATCCATACCATTTCTAGTTCTTCCTCTTAGTCTTTTAATAATTTTCAACCTTCTTAGTAACGTTTTCTCCTGTGATATTCCACGTCACTGTTGAGGTGAGCGGCGGCCCAAGCCACAGTACATTTTGGTCATGCTCATGGTTGCTATGATGATGGTGATGATAACTGAACGAACACAGCTGCACGGGGATTAGCAGTCGCGGACTCATATCAATGAAGTGTTTGTCGTGCTATAGTTGCAGCTGTAGCACATTGGACAGACGAAATAAGCGTAGTAGAGAATTGACCGTTCAGATCTCTGGTTTGCGGTTTACTTCTTGATACTGTGAGAGCAAGTTTGCGCAGATGGTTGAACGATTTTACGTTGAAAATGTTGAACCTCAAGTCACCCGTAGCTGATAGGACTTTAGTGAATGTACGTTCATTTGTATTTGTTTGCCTTGTTCCCACCGCACAAACGGCCTTAGTGTTAAATCGTTGAGCTTTCTCGAGGAGCAGTTTGTCCCTCTGTTTATTAACCAGGATAAAGTCTGCATGAAGTGGCGAACATATTCTTTAGGAACGGCCAAATCACAATTCTACTCTCTTAGTGCGGTCGGATCCTGTAGAAGTTAGAAACAGAATGGATTGTGTTAACCGAAAGGTCACATGGGCAGCACCATAGCATTACTTGCCTTTTCGTATTTGTCCTCCGGTTGAGGAGCTTGGCAATGAATGGGAAGTGGGAGGTCCGGAGTCTCTTTTCATTGGCAGACTGAGGAGGAAATACCCAGATAGTAGGCACCGTTTGATAAGTGTGGAGTGTAGTTTATCTTAGATATCTGGACATTTACTTCGTTCTTATTCATCTGAAACTAATTGGAGAAGACGTTCAGGTCTTTTTGTAGAATAATGTAAGCGTCGGGTGTATCCAGTGATCGCCGAGTTATCCACAAACAACAACAGCCGAAACTAAATTGAGAGAGGAAGCTTTTTTGTCAAGGCAGGGAATTAAGGCAAGGCAAGAGTAAAATGAAGATGCGTTTGATCCTCATCTAGTACCTATCAGAA
Organism: Paragonimus skrjabini miyazakii; assembly: GCA_014338405.1. NCBI lineage: Eukaryota > Metazoa > Platyhelminthes > Trematoda > Plagiorchiida > Troglotrematidae > Paragonimus > Paragonimus skrjabini miyazakii. Next base: position 132,975 of record JTDE01001591.1, on the reverse strand, counting down.
CGTCTTTCTTGAAGCGCGATCGAACTGGTCCGAACAGGAGTCGGATTAAAAGAGCACGATACATTTTGGGACCAAACTGCATATTTCCAGCAACATTGTGAAATGTAAATGGTATTTAGCTGCGGCCTAGTTTTGGATCAACAGCAGTAACCAAGAGGATAGAGATAAAAGTATAAGATCATTTGACGGCACCTAAAATCGCGCTAAGCATAACATGCGTAGAAGCGTTGACCGCCAACGCTAGAAAACGTGCAGACCGAACGAAGTTGCAGATATGAGGAATGGGTGAATCGTTAAGACGTTGTAAGCATGTGCTGTGTGCTGTTAGTTGCGCCACTGTGAGAAATGGTACTGGGTTTATATCAGCTTCATATAGCGAGTATACTTAGAAGCTTGCATTCAGAACTGACGTTTGGAAGTGTATGATTGCAACCGAGAGCCTTAGGGCGGTGTGGACCTCCCACCTGGTGAAAGACTGACTGATCTTAATTATGCTGACGATAAGGTGTTGCTGTTTGAAAACTATAAATCAGCACCAGCAACTCTAAACACAATTTTCTGTTCTGCCAATTACTTCGGAATGCGCTTTACAGCATCAAAATGCAAAGTGCTTCTCCAAGATTGTTGTGATTACATAGATTTAATGTTAGATTACGAAGTCACAGATGTTTACCGATTTGTATACCTGGGAAGCTGCATCAGCGGCGGCGGTGGAGGTGTATGGAATGAAATAGAGGCGCGTATTTCCTAGCTCATAGCTGTGTTTACTAATCTGAGGCACTTATGGTGACAGAGAGGTATCTCTCTGAAGCTGAAGGGTCGCGCATATCAAACAACAATGAGGGCTGTATTACTTTGCGGCAGCTAAACATGGTCCCTCAGAGTAAAGGACGTGAACCGCCTCCAGGTATTCGACCTCCGATGTCTGCGTTCGATTGCTCGTATCAGGTGGCACCAGTGAGTAGGCAACGAGGATGTTAGAAAGCGGGTGTTTGGTGGTGATTGTCAAACGAGTTCTTTTGTTAAGTCACTACATTTGCACAGACTTAGATGGTTAGGCCATGTACTAAGGATGCCAGCTAGTCGTTTGCCACCCCGGGCATTGTTTACGGACGCTGCGGTTGTTTGTCGCAAGGTTCTAGGTGGACAGATAATGACCTGGCGTAGACAAATGAAATCGTTTACGAAGGGGTTAGCTACTGTAGATCGGGTTCGTCTTCCGGGCTGGAGCTCTCACGACTCACAGAGTGGGTGGCTTGAGACGTTAGGTGAGATGGTGGCTAACCGAGCTCAGTGGCGTGACTGTTGTCGTTGTTTGGTCGAGTTGTCTGTAAAGTGAGTGCACTTAATGACGCGTGGCAGTGAAAACCGTAACGAAGCTTTCTTTCTGATGACGCCTTATTTTCACTTACAGCTCGGTTATTTGTTTGCAAGGTGTAGGCGCCTTGACGTTATATGTTTGAATATAGACGTAGCTTTTCTTAATAGTTCGGTCCATTCCCCTCTCCTTTTTTCCCTGGCTTCCCATATAGGTTTTTTCCTTCTTTCCTTCGTGGTTGTGTGGCAGTTAAGCATCAGTGTAAACCGCTGATGTATTGCTGTTTATGTTGATGATGATATGAACGTTACGATGGGACTTGTAGCATAATAGGTACTACAAATCGCGTCAGTTAGTTGGCGCGTTATTAGCTCGGCTGCCGCGTCCCCTTTAAAGGACATAGATCTTATCAGCTTTGTTTACTGGAGCTTGCATGTTTCCGGTGATATATTTCTCAGGGTAGGCATTACCAGTAAGGATATCCTATGGCATGCTTAACTCCAATTCTGTCGTATCTTCCGTATAGATTGCTCTATTTGTCAAGCAGCGTACAGGATCCCGTTTCAGACCAATCGGTACGTAGCTGTGGAAGTGTAGATATTGCCCACTCCAGGTTTTCTTTCCGTACACACTTCGCTGTAACGATCTATCTGATCTGCGTGTCATTGCTACGTCTAAAAGCGGCATGCGGTCACTAGTTTCTTGTTCCAACGTGAACACGATGTTCTTATGTGTCTCGCTAAAAACGGTTAAAAACTGCCGTAAATCTTCAGTCTTTTGCATTACGCTCTGAATTAGGCGCTTACGCTAAAAAGTGGAAGGAGTGGGTCTTCTTTTCTTAGTTTGCAGATACATTTCGCAGGCTCACGAAATTTTTGATTGTGAAAGGGAAAGTTTATCTAGTGTGCTTTTGAATCAGGTGTGAGTCTTTGGTCAGCTATCTTGGTTCGACGTACCTCAGCATCCTATAACATTGTTACCTTCGATCCGAGTTGGCCGAATTATTCAAGAATCTGAACCCTCGCCAAATATTGATATTCTGCAACACCGTTTACGCCAGTAAATCTTCAATGATATGCTCTTTGTTTAAGCACGGGATTAATCATTCTACGATGAAATTTAGTTAAATTCTTCATCCGTTGAAATCCACTCAGAGCATTCGGTAATTCATATCAGCCTTGTTCACACCTTGGCACATCAGAGGTTGAGACAAAACAACCTCATCTTTATTGATTTTGTTATTATCATTACTATTATTATTGATTAGTCACAGCTGAACAATCCGATGGTCGTCGGATTAATGGGAACTTTACATCTTAAAGGAGGCTAAGAATCTTTGTGTGCATCTGAATCCGTGTTAGAATGAAGCAGCTAATCGGAGGTTAGTTTCACTTACAGAAGGTCAACAATAGGTGAATCTCCTATCAGGCACACGACAGTCGCACTGCAGCATACATTAAACATCAACTGGCTAACATCAACAATGAGTGGTCGATAGTATCCTTATTTCTTTGTTACGATTCCGATAGTCAGTTTACCTGACTACTGTGTTTATCATCAGGTATGTGCTTGAATTCAACTACCGATGACGTAGTTATGACAGACCCCAGTAGATTGTTCCACACTGGGCACACCCGCACGCTTAAAGAGTCTTCTGCAAATTAAACGGTTCATTTGATGTAGCTTTAGTGAGTTACTCTTGAAGTGGTTATTTTCGCTGGGCCCACTGAGAGCTGCTCTGGTTTGAGCAACCTATCTGGGTTAATATTGCTTAATTTGTCAAGGCCACCATTGCACCATTTTGGAATGAATCATTTCCTCGTATTCCAAAATCAGCGGAAATTCTGTCATGAACCGGATGCATGCAGATTGCTTGCCGCGTAAGTCTTCCTCCAAGCACTACTATGTTGGGGTTATGACTTTTTGACGACACTATCACACACTAGTGTATTGCTGTCGTTGATGACGCTTGTCTTACACTGGGCTGGTTTATTTCGTATTCCTGGTAAGCTCCCGGTGTGATTGCTAAACACGATTCCCACATTTTATCATCTGTATGCCTTCGTTTTAAGATTCTTAATGTTCCTTAACTTGTCACGCGCGTTAGCTCTCCAGTCTTGTGTACCTGCCACAATCCATCCTTCCATATTTTCACTTTAAAACGTACGGCAAAGTGCACTGTCTATGATCAACACAGTAGGCTAATTCAAACCAGATCGATCCTTTGGCAACTTTGATCAGAACGGTATGGAAACGTAAATCGTGTGTTGTTTTTCGGTGTAATGTTGCGTACATGCTGGTCATCTATTTACATTTATTTGGTTTTACTAATCAAACCAGAGATCCTCAACGAAAATCAAAGCTTTACATTTTGGCAGACAGGGAAGTAAGGCATCATGGGGGTTAGTACTGTCAAACTTGCTGCGGCCTCATGCTATAGTGTTTTTGAGTGTGCGTTGCAGTACGCATCAGCAAATCAAGGGATGCATTTTCGATTACCTCGAAAAATCGCAGGTACGTTTAGGCACAAGTGTCAACCCACGGTGTATCGTTGCCGGTGTATCAGTTACCGGAATAAACCAATTTCCCACAAAAGACCCCAGGATTAGCACTCGTGCCACTAATCGGTGTTCAGCTGCATCTGCACAGAATATATTTGTTAGTTCTCTGCTCTTGTCCACCGTTAACTCTTCCGCCCTTTCTACATTTAGTGGACTGATCAAATTAGCTATATCCTAATCCATCAATTTGTATTTGGGAGTGCTCGAGTTCGCGACTGATCTCTTCTTATGCTTGTTGAATGGCAGGAGCAATATAATGATATAGCGTTTTTCTTACTATCCATTGTTCATCGTGATGGTTTGGTTCTAAAACGTTAACAAGTCTGAGGCACGGCGTGGTGTTGCGGTAACCGGAGAGCTTGTATTACTTGTTCTTTCTCATTTAATTTGTTTGGTTGTTTTTCTGTAGACTGCCCAGTCCGCATCATCCATATGTGTTGCTCGGAGGTCAACTACATGTTTGGTCGTGTATTCGTACCTGAATACTCAATTTTGTGCTTCATAGTAGCATTTTGCTATCCTTACATCCCTTTAAGTTATAAGTAGGGAAATAATCTACTTTCATAGTGGTTGTGGCATAGTTTTTAGTTTGTTTAGATCATTACTGTTGTCTTCTGTCAGATGACCAATGTGAATGACGCATTATCTAATGACAGGGTTTCTAATTCCTGTTGGTGGAATATGTCTATGATTTGCTGCCCGGTCACAGATGGTCCAATGGATATAAGCTCCAGCGCATAGTACGACGATTGTTCCTGCTCGAATTTCAGTCAAGTTGTTTACCAGACAGCAATGCGAACAAAAATTTAAACAGTCGTGGGGTGTTTCGGTTTTGGGCGGGCTCTCGTGATACATCTGTGTCATAGTGATTGTTTGGTCTTAGCCGATGCCTGCTGGTAACCTGAGGTGGACTGTGCCCATCAAGACCAGCTGAGCGTTAACAGGTCACTTACACACAAGCCAATCAAATACAATGTTTGCTGATGTCTGGCAACCATCCACGAGTCCTATTTTAGTTTCCACATCTTAACTTGCACTTCTACTCATGTTTATATTCACGATGTTGAATCATGCTTGTTCGCCTATTAGTTACCTTCGATGGATGACTATTCCGGTAAGTTACACAAACAGACTGCAGTTCATGGAGTACGATGCATGCTGTTGATAATTTAACCAGTTCAAGCTCATAACTCACTGATATGTTTTTTTCACGCTAGCAAGGTTCCTGGATTTTGTTGTAACTTGAAGCACTTTCAAGAATAAGTTACACCCCCTTGTGACATAGAAGTTGTTTTGAAGTCGTCGGCTATCAAACTGATTTTAACGGTCTCCAACGGTGGCGGATTCGGTGACTGTCAAGTAGTGCAGACCAAATTGTTGTACAATTTTGTTGAAAGCTAACTAAATTTGTTCGTACATTCGTAGTCGAAAGCCACTTTAGTGTTACACATCGGTGATCGTTTCTATCCGTTTCTTTATTTTGAGATGAACCAACCGTTTACGTTCTTCACTAGGTCCAAACGGAAAACACGCGGCGGCGGCGGCGGAGATGACGATGACAAATGGGAATGCAGCGTATGCACATACATTAACCCGAGTGAATCTTACAAATGTGAAATGTGCTTCATGCGTAAGGGCACATCCACAAGGTTCGTATGATTCGTTACCCTCCCTAATTCTGATTTGCACACCAGGAAACCTCGATTGAACCCACAGGTGGTTGAACAACAACAACTGATTGCACAAGCTATTCTGAAGGAGAAGGATGACGACAGTCGCAAGAAAAAGACAGAACGAGTCGGCGATAAGCTCGGCCCTACTGGGATGTACGTTAAGTTGTTGTTACGATCCATTAACTGCTCAGTGCCCATAGATCCATTAAACTGAAGAATTTCGACCGCTCATCTCCGCTGCTATTTGAAATATTTGCCAACGGATACAGTGTCGTGATCACCGAGTTTCAGTTAAAATCAAAGATAAAATTGGCGCAATTTCCAGATAGTCCTGCTGCTTCAAATTGCTCATCACTACAGGTCAGTAATTATACTACTGCCCCAAGTGGCTGATCCATTTTCTATTCTTATTTGCACATTATATAGTGAACTCAGGATTTTTTGAATGTTTGTTTATCAGTTATTGAATATCGGGTAGCTGGGCGTTTTAGGACTTACTGATCAGGCATAAATTGAATCAAGTAAGCACTGTTTTGTTCGTGCCTTGGCGAATCAATCGGAATTTACAAATTTAAACCGTTTTTGAAGCCGACTCTTTTGTCCGAGACGAGCAGCCAAGTCAACCATGCATTTTTTGCGTTCCAAGAAGCCTATGCTTGTATATTCGGTAAACGTAGAACGATCGACTGAATGACCTTGGGTCGCACAGTAATAGAACGATTCTCGAACAGTTCAGTAAACATCTGCAGTTAGAAAAGTGATTAATTCGGTTTCAACGTGTTTTTAAAGAGAATAAGACTGGATTGGTGATTAAGTGAAACAACGGAAGAACAGGTGGACGGCGTGTATCTTGGTGAATGCTTGCACCTTGCTGTAGTTAAAGTTGTGGATATTTGTTCACTAACATCTGAATTAAGATGATGGATGATGTCAACTTTTTTATGCTGCAAAGTTGCAAGAGTTAACAAAATGAGCAAACTACTTGCCGGAAATTGTTCACCATGGCGTGCTTCTCACGATTTGTCAACATTTGATGATCAGTATACCCAGTGGGAGAGCACGCATGCATTGGTAAGTCGACTAAGTGGGCGATACTGGAGGAGGATACCATTGAAAGGCTCCCAATACATATTCAAAGCAAATTTTCATCGTTTACATGAATGGATGGATGATTGCTGTGTAAGCCGTTGTCAGACCTGATGGACGTCAGTCACACGGAACCCTAGTGGATGGTATCAAATTGTGCGTAAATGAGGAAGTTATACAAACCTGATTTACATAGAATGTGCTGATACGAGGGAGAAGTTGATTGTCTGTTGGTTACTTTGATGCGGAGTAAGTGTTGATGTAAACAATCCCCATATCAGTGATGGATGACATTGATCTTCTACTTATTTTGATATATCGTTAATTCGCAGTGGTTTGCTGTCCGATGTGAGGGTATTTTGATAGTTTTGCTTTTAGTAAAATGAATGCAGACAATTCTGAACAAGTTATATGGCTGAACGTACCTTTGTAGAATTCAATAATTTATACTACTCCTTGCCTAACATTTTCGATATCTTTCTTCTTAGATTATGTCTCATCATTGTAGTTTCTCTACTTTTTGTTTCCGTGAGGTAAGGATTTCACCTTCATGCTAGCCTGTCATCTGGTTTATCAGCATTGACCGGCTGGACCATAAAGTAATCGACTCACACGTCCTCTGATCTAAATGCTTCATGTGTATACTAGATATGTGGTGTATGAGTGCAACCACATATGGTGCAACACAGACCACTTGTGATCAGTGTTGTGCGCATGCGTCTCGTGGCTCCTGGTCACTATGACAGTGTAATTCTAATCGGATGTCGTCAATCATTGAATGCGCTTCCAATCTTCATAGTGCTTTGGGTCTAGGCCGTTCTTTCTCTTCTTTGTTTGCTGTGAAAAATCCGCTTGGACCGTTTTACGTACATAAGCAGCACAGTCTTACTAGGTTACAATACCCTTGGGGAGAAAGCCGCAGTACTAGGGAAGGTACGCGTTGTTTTTGTTATCTGTAGCATCGGCAAATGGGAGATTATTATATCATAGGAATTCATGCAGTAATTGTGTGGGATCCATCCTGTTCTGTGATTTGGGAGTGTATCCTGTTCACATCAGGTGTGTGAACAGAATGGCTAAGTTTGATCATCGCCAAGTAGCTAGTATCAGGCGGGATGATCACACGAGGAACGTTGTAGTGTGCCAACGCCTCCTTAGAAGAGCCCGGGATACGCAGTCATTTGGGCGCGTTGCAGAGGAACTGTTTTGTTGTTGTAGTTTGGCGTGGTAGTTTAGCATTGGTGTGAACAACTGACGTATTGCTGTCTATGAGAATGATGATGGTGTTGCAACACTACTGCCCTTTGATTAAGGAGGAGACGGTTTGGGCAGGTGCCATCATACAAATGGCATTCCGGTCGCCCATCGGTTGACTGGTTACCTACACATTATTCAATACAGTCGAAAAATCTAATGTGGTTTCCACAAGTTTTGTGCAGCCCCGAGTATATTTGTTATGTGCGCCAAATAACGACAGCCTGATTTTAACAGCATTTTCGAGCCAGACCTATCATTCACTTCCAGGTAGTTAAAACTTTTAAATCAGAAACTGGAATTTCCTAATAGGCATCTACATTCTGTTGTTGAGCCCGGTGCCTGGGGTTGAGTATCTCAAACCAACCTCCGTCAGTTGTACTGACGATCAGGAAGTATCCGAAGTTATGTTTGTTCTAATGGGCTACTTCACGCGGTTTTATCATCTTACTTTTCTCTTGCTTCTGATTTTCATCTCTTTATTTGACGACAACTGGTAAACATTGACTCCTTTTATGTCTACATTCCCTGACATTTTGATCGATAAGCCGCTGTCTGTGTTCTGGAACGGGATGTGCACTGTGTCTCTAAAAGGCGCATTTGAGATGGTATCATTGCACTTAGTTTAAATTCGCCATTTGACAATTCTATAGGCAAGTGGTTTTTTCTCCGGGACTACGATGCCGAATCTCGTATTCAAACTGGAGTGGGGTCTTATGGAGCTCTCAGGGAAAACAGAGGTTCCTAGATTGGGTCTCTGCCGTTATACTGATCAATTCATTCAGTCCTGTCTACATAGACCATACAGACCACAACCCTGATGGTTTCAGTAACGCATTCCTTCAGTGTTGTCTTTTATTTCTTGAAACAAACTGCCATTTTGGCATCATTTTACTCACGGATGATATGGGCTTCGTCGTACTATTTCAGAAACGAATCGGCCTGGTAGTACGTTCAAGATCCAAACGCGCCACACTGTCAACGGTGTAA
>JTDE01001591.1:113903-123993 GCA_014338405.1 Paragonimus skrjabini miyazakii | reverse complement strand
CCTACTTTATACGTCATGTTGCATATATCAACATAAAAGACGACATCGCACCATATGGACGCCTGTGTAACTCAATAGTAGCTGCAAACTGACCATCAGCTGCCGACGGCTTAGTTCTATTAAAGACTACCGTTCCTTTCTAGTGGCCACCCTGATTCAGATCGTACCGTTGTTTTTATTGGGTTTGTTTTACTGTGAGGTCATCCGCGTACAACTGTAAAATGTCCAGTTGGGAGTTTAACGTTAAGATCGCATGAATCGTTTACCAGTCAGCACTTACAGTTAAGCTGCCCAGGTGGCAGCAGTGCAACGATTTAAACAAATACTAGGCGGAATTCCTAATAACTGTGGGAACCAGTTGCAGAGATTCCTGCAGATTCCACGGAAGTTGAATTGCTATCGATCCGGTAGCGTTCATGAATAGGTGTCAGCTTATACCGTCTGACTGCAAGTGAGGCAATGGTCGTCGTGAATTGTAGTATAAACTGTCGAAGTATCGGCATGGGTACAGCGAAAATTACTTGGTCGGTCGGGCTGAAAAATGGGAGAAGGTAGTTTTATCTTTAAGTGCTGTATTTTCCCTCATTTTGCTGGTCACGAATTACTTGTAGGTGAAACTTTACTTAAAAGGTTGGTTTACAGACTTACAGTATGTCGATCTGGTTTGACAGATGAACTGAAATCTTTGAAGCTCGATTCAAATATCTTGAACCAACTCATTCAGATATGTACGATGGAAGTAGTATGGTTACTTATAGCACTCTCGACGATCTTTCGTCAGTACCCAAAACCGCTTTGAAACTTTAGTTATTGAAGCATGTTATAGCTGAAGGTTCTGATATTTTTCATACAACTATTTCCAAAGATGTTAGTGAATAGTTGTTTTTCGAACTGATCCCTCTTTCAATCCATATGAGAAAGTGACGAGGTGTTTCGTGATTGCTGCTTATCAGATGTCATTATTCTCTTCAGAAAGGGTATCAGCACATCGTGCAATACCTACAGAGTTGTTAGCCTTACTTGTATTGTACCGAAGACACCCACGGGTTTCTTAATGCTGCGGCTTTTAAAATACAGAACGAAATACGAGTTTTTTGATCTGGTCGCGGGTGTTTCGATCGTGTCCATATTTTGTGCCTGATACTGAAGTGTCAGCGCCCCATTTATCAGTCTGCGGTCTTGGTTTTTCTGGGGGCTGTTTTCTACGCAGTAGCCCGGCGCTCTCTTCGAGGCTACCTTCGTCTTAAAGTTGTGCCAGTAGAATGTCTGTTTGCTGCTATCATTTTATGCCTAGTTAGAGCGTAGCGTTCGCATTTTTCGGGTACCCCTCTCAACTCTCTTCACTCCAATTAGCTGTCGATGTAGCAGTCGAATATTTCCTGTCTATTTGCTTACTATGTTCTGGAAAGAACTTTCGGCGATCCTGAGGATCTCGGACTAGAGCCTCTGTGAAGTTGTGAGCCAACCACTATTGACTGCTGACGGTTTTGTTTTTCATACTGAATACAGAGTTTACTAAATCGCCTAAATGATGTGACCGGTCCGTATTTTGTACACCTTACACCTTCGAGATTATGGTGTTACAAACTTCTGTTGACCTTGGTCTCATCGACATTGTTGCTACCAGATCGCTTGAGACCATTAATCACTACACCTTTCTGTATGCGTGTAGTATTGCTATCGATGTCTGTATTTGGAGACGAAGGCACGTGACGCATTCGCATATCTTCATCACTTGTGGCCTCTCAGTGATGCCTAATAGTTAAATGAGAGTTTACATTGCATCTGTGCGCTCTGTCTTTTTCCACGAATTGGAGACGTGACATTCAAGTGGAAGGTGCACGCAAGCTTTCAATATTGAACCAGTGTTGTCTCTTCCAGTTAATCAGCGTAAGCTTGACTGATTTTATTAACGATTCATCTGTCCGTCGACACGTATTTGGGAACTGAAAGTTTACGATTGACTACATAGATGATCAAAACATGCATTTTACTCTCATTGGGTCACCTGTTTCATATATTAATAGAGCACTTTCTGCACCGTGCACTATCATGTGTGGTTAGTTGCGTTCAGATGAACCCAATAGGTGTCGCCGATTTCCGATCGCTCATGCTTTGACATAAATAGAAAATTTAACTCCTTTAGATTTATACAAAGGAATTAGAAGGCCAGTTTAAGTGAAACTTGATGCCCTGAGTCAACGAGGTGTTTTTCGATTACACTCGAACTAGATTTTATTTTACCTCTATTCAGCCGTATGTGGTGATGTCTACATATCCTGATCTGCGTAACCGGTTTCACGGAAGCGTATGAAAGGGTAAACGCGAAAGGTGGTTGTGCATTCAGGCAGTGTGTCTTTCACTTGTATGACCGGGTCAGGTCGCAGTAATGTCACACTGTTGGCCTTTTGCGTTATTTTTGATACAACTCACGGACCCAGATAACACCTCACTGTTGTCGAACCTCATAGACGACGTGTTATCATCTTGCTGCCACTAGCCTCGTCATGGTCTTCTCTCATGACGTTCACTTGAAACGCTTCAATCTTTCTTTCACCGCGAAGTGTGTTCAGTGTATATCTTCAATGTTTATTAACTGGGGGATTTGACAATATGTTTCCTGGTCTTTCTGCCTTAGTGAAACTGTCAGTGTTTATTGATGATTCTCATGTTTATTGACATGACAGGGCGAGCGCAGATGACTATTTGAATAGGTTTCATTGGATTATGCAGTACGGAATCAAAATATTGTAGAAAACTCGGAAAAAACTGTATACCTCGATCTTTTCTACAGTTGCGTTTTGTGTTTTGATGCTTCGAACATAGTTTTATGCAACTTTAATTTGTGACAACAAACTGCGGAACAAAGCTTGTTTTCCCATTTTTCGATTATCAAGCTGATAGGAGCACGATAGATGTGAAAATAATTATCGCGTGATGGAGAGATTGCGGACTTTGTGATTGTTAACAGCTGGGCAATGATCTTCATCAAATCATCCGTTCAGTTGCTCGTAGACCGGGATGAGTTTGAAGTCCTGACGAGCTCTCGCCGAATACAGAGTTTCGGGTTTCGCAATTAATTTCTAATGATCTCGATTGCGGTCACTAATTGTAGCTTGACCGATTTCTGAACACCGAGTAAACGTGCTAAAAGCTGCGTTGCTGGTTAACGACAGGCGGTAGTCGATCAATTAAGCAACTTCAGACTGTCCTAGTCTTACCACTGCCCAGGCTTGCAGGCTATTGTTCGTGTACACTGTCAGAGGGTCAGATAGTGTGACCAATATGTGATATTCGAAATGAGCGGATAAGTGAATATAGGCAGCGGATAGTTGCGAAGTTTGGAAATATGTCTTTCAGTTGTTGCTTGTCAAGGAAGTAAATTGCTCGATTTATTTTGTTGAATTCCCTTGTGATTACTTCTGCCATGGAATTTTCTTTGAAGGCTAAATAACTGGGAACGCATTCCCAATTCACATATGGTCGTATCCATCGCCTTCTGAAGGAAATGCACGTGAAAGCTGTTCTGAATGAAACCTTATTGTTAGAAGCCACCTAAGCCTCTAAAGTGTCGTTCACACATATCTTCTGCACCCTCCCAATCAGACATTGCATGAGGTTTCAAAATCACCAAAATAAAGGCTTCGACAGCTCCACTTCTGTTACATATGCTCGTTTAACTGAATCGAACTATCATGCCCTGTTGTTTGGCTTAGGAATCGAAACTTGTAGTCCATAGCCTATTGCTTTTATCCCAAATTTTTATTTAACACTTGCTGTTTATTCTAAAATTGGTCCCAATTCTACCTGTGATTTTATGCCTTCATTGTGAAACTTCCAGTCACCACGTCTTTTTTTCATTGGGATAAATGGACCGTCCGTCAACAATATCTAGACGAAAACCGCAGGTGAAAGAAATATTTGTTACTATATATATATATATATATATATATATATAGGATCAAATATTCCAAAACATTTTTGTATGATAACGGACCCCAATGTGGATTTGAAACGTCACAATAAATCGTTACCTACTCAGTGTGCCTCCTTTTTCATACTTTTTACATATATATATATATATATATATATATATATATATATATATATATATAAACTTTGATACTACAGAGTGGTTGATTTGAGTTCGAACCCGTGGTCTAATTCTATGGATGCTGACAACTCAATTCAGTATGCATCGTTGAAGTTGTCTGAGCGTATTGCTACTTTCTATTTACGCAAGACCATCGGTGAGACGTTAAGGTGTAGTTTTTGCGTGAACCGTGAGTTTTTCATATTTATGGACCTTAAGGTCCATTAACCTGATCCGTTCCACCGGTTTTCATTCAATCTTTGGGATACTATTTACTGGTTTTCCATTATCTCTCCAATTTTCTTTCAGGGTTTCCCGGGTACTTTGTGCACCAACCCCGAACAATTGTCCCCAACAGACTCCACTTCGACCTTGGATACAGTACATCGCCATTCCAACTTTGCGGAATTTGATTTTACAGATGCGATGGAACCGAAGCCGCGCGTCTATTCCCATCCTATAGTTCGCCCAGTGAATAACAACCGATCTGCGAGTAACGGGTTGTTATCGTCCAACAACGACAGTGCTTGTCCGGTTTCGGTACTGCGTTCCTATTCTTCTGCCTCCAGCTCAATTGGCGGAACTAATCTGAGTCGCTGCGGGTCTCCAAATCCTGCAGTGTTAGACTCCTGTTTAGCCGAGGTGAAACGTGAACAGGCTGCGTTAGAAGCAGAACAGGCTGCTCGTGATGGCGATGACGAGGGTGACAATGATGATGAAACGAAGTCACACGTGAATATGCGCCCAATTGGTGCACATCCGCGTCGTACATCAACGCTCAAACTGACTCGCTCAAACCAGTCACGTACAAGCACTAAGCTGAAAGATACTGAAACAACTCCGGAGCCCACTAACAACCTACAAGTATCATCGATCGGGGCGCATTCTGAGCGTTTGCCCTCTGTGCATGACGTCAGCCTACTTAAGTCCAGTTCCCGCCTTCGCCAACGGCACTTGCAACCCGATGCTCCTAATCCCTATGTCTCCCCTCCCGTGAATATTAAGCGAAAAAAACTCTGTCCAACCCGCAGTGGCATCAAACTCAATTTATCCGAACGACACTTCCGCTCCTCTTCAAAAACTCCAGATGGTCCACCTCCCCCCGTCACAGATAGCTTTTGGCCAAATCGTAGCAGACCCCGATGCACTAAACGTCGTTCCCTGCGAGTCCCAGTGAATCGGTTTCATACGACAACAAAAATATCGGGCAGTTCGACTGTTGCGAAATCCAAGCCATTTACCGGTAAACGTTCGTACAGTTCAACCAGATCCAGTCTAAAATGTAAAATTCGTGTCATCCGTTCAGAGTCCGACCCCACCATAACTGAGACTACCCGTTCCGATACTGGCGGATCTGTTTCCTGTGTGACTGTTTCACAGTCAACAGCAGTCTGTATCCCACCAACCAGCAGAGAGCCAGATAATTTGTTAGAGATGGAAACAGTCCCTAACGTACAACCCCGTCTGTCTACAGAGTCGCGAAATACAAGTGCAATGACTGATAGTAGTGGCGCTACCGCACTGGAAATGTCCCGTTGACTCATTCGTCCCTGTGCAGTTGACCGGCATCTTCATTCCCTGCAGCAGTTACATTCGACGAGGTTAACTGTCGTTTGGTTTTCTTCCCTTCTTTTTTATACTTTTTTTCCGAGCAAAAATACGGTTTTGATTGGTTTTTGTTTTGTTCTTCTGTTCGGCACATTTTTGTTGCAGACCCAGTTTCTTTTCTGTATCGAGCAAACATACACGCGCGTGTCTCCCATTTCAATTTTTGCGTCTTTGTTACTTGTTTCCCACTTATCTGCACAGAATGAGTTTTGATGTGTTTTTTAGACTATTTTTCTTCCCATGGGATGTACATTTTGTCGCGTTCCAGGGCATTCATCGTCACCGTCTTCAAGCCGACGGACAACATATGTCTGAAACCATCCATATTTGCCTTTCAGTTTTATCGCTTTTCTGGCATTGATCTCTTGGTCATCTTTTTGTGTTTCTGATGTAAAGTTGATGTTCTAGATGTTTTTGAAGTCTCGATCTTGGGTTTTTGATCTACCTGCAGATGATGTATGCTTCCGTGAACGTTGATGTTGGCGTGGTTTATGTCCTGTGTGAGAAGAGGCCATTTTCCGTCATGGCCTGTGCAATCTGGTGCACATGACTGGGGTTGTTTTTGGTCTGCGCGTTAAAGGTACTCATCAGTTCGATGGAATGTCTAATTTACCATGTAGTTTTGTTATGTGACGTTGATTGCCATCGATACTGATCCTTACTTCCTTTCTAAACGCGTTGCTACATTCCTACCGTTCTAGCTATCTCGGCAACACTTACGGGTGTTATGTTGCTACCACTGTTGATCATAGTAGACCGTACAATTTGTAAAGTTGAGAGCCAACTGTTTTGCAAGTACGACTACGTTATTGACTGTGACTCACTGTTATCGTATCTGTTTGGTTTCCCAACCACCGACGAACGCCATCTCTTCGATTCCAATATTATCCAGGGAAGTGATCTTGACCTTTTAAAACGGGTTATTTTTCTTCTTCGGTTTGTTGACCGTACGATTTTTTGGTGTACTAAAACCCTTTTGGTTTACTATGGCCAGGATACTGCATGGTTGCCGTACATCAGAAATCTAGCGAGTTACCTGGTGTTGCATTTATCGAGGGGTTCCTTGCTTCTTTCACACCTATCAAGCCCTCAATATCCTCTAACCTGTTAAGGTTTAACAGCATGACGTATTGCCCCTCACCATGCTCATTATTTACCATCAATTTAACGTCTCTATTACCGACTCTTCGTTAAATGTGGCTGACTGAGAGTGGTAAATCCCCCTGTATAGTCGTATTCTGTGAGCAGCCGCTTCAACTCGGTTTCGCGAAGCGTTCATTGCGTCAGCGTTATGTATTCGGACGGGGTTCATCCCATCTATGATCCTATTTTGGCCTCAGTCAGACGCGTTGTCACTAACGATGATGCAGATGACAGGTAACGTTTCTCAACGGCTTGGCAACAGTACAAACCTACGTCTAATTAATTCACTTATGACGTGATAACAACAAGTCACTGCTACACGTTGACTAACATGACTCCTTTTCGTCATTCCTCAGTTAATCAATATTTATTTGTCATGTGAGTGTATCATGACTCAGTGGGAATATCCCGAAAACATTTCTTTGTTCGTCTGTTGTCCACTTCTATTGTGTTGTCGCTACAAACATGTCCCTTAGTAGATAGACTTTGAACCACTGAACAATGTTCAGGTGCGGTATCACATTTCGGACCTCAGAGTTATTGCAGCTGCTAAATTAGGCGATCTCATGCAGACACTTTCCAAGGAAAGTGACGCAGTCGTTGGAGAATAGCCGACTCAGCTAGAGTACACGCTACTCAGCAAGGAGATCAGGGATTCTTGTTGGAACCAATAGGAGACTAGCTTGACTCTCGTCATAGCTAGGGTACTCGCATCCACTGTACCTGCTTGACTCACTCCATCTCGAGAGACAAACATTAAGGAAGAGCAGGCAGGGTTTCGCCCCGGGTGATAATGTACTGATCAAATATTGTTTTTTTTGCCAAATTCTTGGGCGACTTCGTGTACCGCCGGCTAACAATCGCCGTATTTCTCGAATATAAAGGTGCGTTCGATTCAGTGGATCGAACCACACTTTCAGAGTCGCCTAAACTCAGGAGTGTACCGACCAAGTATGTGAAACTACTGTCGACACTTTATTCCCGTACTTCAGCTCAGACTAGGGTTTACGGTGAACTGTCTGACAGTTTCAGTACCAGGAGCTGCGTACATCAAGGCTGTTCTCCTTCACCATTTTTGTTTAGTTTTGTGATGGACGATGTAGTGGACGATTGTTTCTGACAATCACAAGATGCCGGCGTGGACTTCATATCTGGTAGAAGACTGACTGATCTTTTATATATTGATGACATGGTGTTGATGTTTGACAACTCTCTTGCAGCACAAACAGTGCTAGAGGTTATTTCGCGTTCTCCTGAGTACTTCGGAATGCTCTTTGCAGCCTCAAAATGCAGTGTGCTTTTTCAAGATTGCTGTGATTACGTAGATTTAAAGTTAGATAATAAAGTCATGGAGGTTGTTGACCGATTTGTTTACTTGGCAAGCTGCATCTGCAGCAACGGCGGTGCAGAGAATGAAATAGAAGTGCGTATCTCTGAGGCTAGAGTGGTGTTCGCTAATCTAGGATACCGTTGGCGACAGGGAGATAGCTCTCTGAGGCTTAAGGATCGTGTATATAAGTCAACTATGAAGGCTATATCACTTTACAGCAACGAAACATGGCTGTTCATTATGAAGGACGTGAACCGTCTTCAGGTGTTTAGCCATCGATTTCTGCTGTCAGCTTGTTACTACCACCCTCCGTAACTGCCGTTGCCGCGGCCGACAGACGGAAGGAGTCGGGTGGAGAGATGATGGCCTGACGTAGAGAAATGAAGTCATTCATCTGGGGAGTAGCCAATGCAGGTTGTGTTCCTATCCTGGGCTGGCACCGTCGCGGCTTACGGAGTTGGTGGTTGGTGACTATGTGAGGTGAAGACTAATCGAACTTAGTGACGCCAATGTTGCCGTTGTTTGACCGGGTTGTCTGTGGCGTAAATAGAGTTAATGACGCGGGATCAGTGAAAGCTGTAAGAAAGTCTCGTAGATGATGTTTTACGTCTTGTTTGCAAGGCGTAAGCACCTTGATGTTGGGTCGTTTGAGTCCAGACGTTTTTTAACATTTGCGTCCCCTCCTTTCCGTACTTTTTTTTATACGGGCTTGCTGTTCGCTTCATCACTGTATGCCGTTTGCGCGCCTGCGCTAACCACTGGTGTTGAAAATGTATCATACAGAACGAACAGATAAACGACCGAGACATGGAGGTCGCGCAGTTGACCCGTTTGTTGTAGACACGACTGAACACAACTTGCTAGAGTTTACTGTAGTACAAAGTTACCCGCAACATTGTTTTCTAGCCTGGTATTTTGACTGACAGTGTTTAGTTGTCCGTATCTCTCCTGGTATTATTGTGTTTAAATTACGATATCAGTGCAGTTTTCTTGTCTTTCAGCTGTTATAACACTGCTGAGTTGTCAGGGGTTCCGCGGGATAGGCTTTGCTTCGCAATCGTCCTGGGATTTATAGAACGTGAACCCTGAACCATGGAATGCCTCGTATAATAAATAAACTTGGTGGATTAACGCTGTTAGGTATTGCTAGGTATTAGGAAAATTCGATCTATGTAAGTCGAGCAAAATTCATGGTTGATTGCAACATTCACACAAACCTTTCAGCCAGCCTCCTTCGAAAACAAGTACTGGACTCGAGTTTCGCATTTTTTTACAGCTTGCCAGGAGTGCATATCCCTGGCACGATTGCCATTCGAACTCTAGTTCTCGTTCTCATGAGATAACCTTGTAGATTAGGATGTCATTGAATTCAGGTTAGACGTAATTGAATTGTCGTGCGCAAACGCCTGGTCACATTTGCTTTTGAATATTAATCAGGTTGTCCGGTCGTCATCTGTAATCAGAATAGCGCTCAGTATCTTTAGTGATTTGTGTGATTTCAGCTTGATGAGAATTTTTAGCCGTGGGCTTATCAGTTGTTTCTCTTGTGCACGTAATCGGACAACCAGAGCATCACTCATTGGTGAATGTGGCTGACCGCTTGCTCGTGGTGCGTCGATTTTACCCAATGCGAAGTCAGTGGGGCGCTAGTAAATACGGTTAACTCACACACAAAAGTTTTTCGACCGTGTTGGATAATACGTCGGCGGTCACGGTGAACCGTTGGGCGATCGGAGTGCTCTTTGTTTGAGGGTACCTTTCCTAACCCCTTCCTTCCTGATGTGGAAGACAGCAGTGCCGCAACTATGAAAATAGTTTTGCTGTATGCCCACAGGATCGTGCCTCACTACCTAAGCACTCCTACGCGGTCAGTAGTGCGACATACAATCCTATGAGTGTAACTGCTTTTCTTCTGA
>JTDE01001591.1:90784-109345 GCA_014338405.1 Paragonimus skrjabini miyazakii | reverse complement strand
TGTTGAGGTGAGCGGCAGCCCGAGCCACACTACCTTTTGGTCAGGCTCATGGCTGTTGTGATGATTGTGATAACTCACACAATTCGACTACACTTCGAATCACGCTGGTGTTGCATGTACGCGCCGCTAAAGAGCTCTAACGAGAACCAAACCTGAATGGATTATTTCTCTTGGAATTTTTCTGATTGAAAAGTTTACATTATTGCGATCGCTTGTGAATTACAATCAGTTTATTATACTTTAAGCCTGTATTGTCCAACAAGTTATCAACCGTGTTCTAACGATACGTGCATAATCTCGTCATCGCTGTGATATTCTGTGGAAGAGGTGGCAGTATTTCTTAGGCTGCTTGATGTTCATCTGTACACCCTTCTGGTGGCTGACGCCTAACGTATAGTTTTACTGTCCTAACAGGTGTGGAAATAGTGCCCGTTCAAGTCATGATCTCCCTACGAGAGGCCATCCCACACCTGCTAGCTCACTTCCTGTCGAGGAGGGGACAGTCATCGTGTTTCAGTCCACCGTGGGCTCGTTATGGGTCCGTTCATTTGTGTTGATCATCATTCTTTAGCTTTACTTAGTGTATTACATAGAGTAAAGTTCCTGGAGTGGACTATGATTAGTTGCAGCAAGGTTTCTGCAGTTCAAGATGGTGTTGAATTAACAGTGGTTATCCGGTTCAGTTTATCTCATCTCATTGTTAAGGTCTTAACTAATTTTCTCTCTACCGATGCATTCCTGGATAACATACATCCGGCTACCATTATGTATGGTAATTACATTTTCAGTCTTCCATAGTTTACTCGCTTCGGTTGTCTCACGTCCTCCGCATCGGTTACGAACGATCGTTTCCTTCAGTTTGCTTTTCATTAGACATTATGTGAGCTTCGTCACAGTTCCCGTGAACACATTTATGTTGAAGTTTGCCGGTGTCCAACCTTCACGGTTGTCTCACTCTCCCGATCCATAGTAATCTTTTTCACCGTGCCATCTAGTCTGAAGCGCCGTCATCTCTGCTGACTGCGTCTAAATGCGTCTGAATTTCTTCGAAATCTTCATTGAGTCATAGATCAAGAAGTACGGCAAACAAGTTTTCCAGTCGAGGACAATATGTAAAAATGTAATTAAACGTGAGTGATATTCAGTGTATATTAATCCAATAGTCCGCTATATATTAGTAATGGATATTGATCTGAAGACAAAATGAAACCGGGGATTTCGATTTGGTTAATGAGTTATGCTAATGAGATTCGGGTTAACAGACTGTGACCCGTTCCTCTTGGGCTGCTCGGTCACCCTGAGGACTGTTAACAAACGAACGGAGCTGAGTGCTTACGTGTGAAGTTAATGGTAGGGTGGGCAACATGGCAGCTTAGACTTTTGTTCCGCTCTCGATCGTAACTAAGATGTGCACTACTGATATGCTCAAGTAATGATGACACTCGAGTCTAGCGCTTATTTTCGCAAGGGACTGATCGAAAACTTTAACGGAATATGAATGCGAATATCTACGAGCGTCATAAATTTGGTAAGATAAGGTCAGGCTGTCATACTAACTAATGACAAGCTAAGCGTACGTGACCGGTTAGTAGTCGAAATACATTCTATCATCTCTGTTAATTTCTCAGATGGCCAGTGGGACTGATCTTAATTATGCTGACGATAAGGTGTTGCTGTTTGAAAACTATAAATCAGCACCAGCAACTCTAAACACAATTTTCTGTTCTGCCAATTACTTCGGAATGCGCTTTACAGCATCAAAATGCAAAGTGCTTCTCCAAGATTGTTGTGATTACATAGATTTAATGTTAGATTACGAAGTCACAGATGTTTACCGATTTGTATACCTGGGAAGCTGCATCAGCGGCGGCGGTGGAGGTGTATGGAATGAAATAGAGGCGCGTATTTCCTAGCTCATAGCTGTGTTTACTAATCTGAGGCACTTATGGTGACAGAGAGGTATCTCTCTGAAGCTGAAGGGTCGCGCATATCAAACAACAATGAGGGCTGTATTACTTTACGGCAGCTAAACCTGGCCGCTCAGGGTAGAGGACGTGAACCGCCTCCAGGTATTCGACCTCCGATGTCTGCGTTCGATTGCTCGTATCGGTTGGCACCAGTGAGTAAGCAACGAGGATGTTAGGAAGCGGATGTTTGGTGGTGTTTGTCAAACGAGTTCTTTTGTTAAGTCACTACATTTGCACAGACTTAGATGGTTAGGCCATGTACTAAGGATGCCAGCTAGTCGTTTGCCACCCCGGGCATTGTTTACGGACGCTGCGGTTGTTTGTCGCAAGGTTCTAGGTGGACAGATAATGACCTGGCGTAGACAAATGAAATCGTTTACGAAGGGGTTAGCTACTGTAGATCGGGTTCGTCTTCCGGGCTGGAGCTCTCACGACTCACAGAGTGGGTGGCTTGAGACGTTAGGTGAGATGATGGCTAATCGAGCTCAGTGGCGTGACTGTTGTCGTTGTTTGGTCGAGTTGTCCGTGAAGTGAGTGCACTTAATGACGCGTGGCAGTGAAAACCGTAACGAAGCTTTCTTTCTGATGACGCCTTATTTTCACTGACAGCTTGGTTGTTTGTTTGCAAGGTGTAGGCGCCTTGACGTTATATGTTTGAATATAGACGTAGCTTTTCTTAGTAGTTCGGTTCATTCTATTCTCCTTTTTTCCTGGCTTCCCATATAGGTTTTTTCTTTCTTTCCTTCGTGGTTGTGTGGCAGTTAATCATCAGTGTGAACCACTGCTGTATTGCTGTGGATGATGATGATGGACTATATTACTGCCTGTTCGTAACCGGTTTTTGGTGTGTATTGGTTCGTTGGCGTTTGCACCGTACTATTCTTCTGGTATAAATGAAACGGAGAACGTCTACCAACGTGGGTTCGAACCGATGAAAGAACTTTAACGATCTGCGCAATTTTGGACCTTCTGCTTAGTGGCCACCAAAGGATCATCGTGATTTGATCACTCATTCCATCTGTTCCTTACTGTCCTATCGAATGCATTAGTATTCGTTTGCCGTCGAACTTTGATCATTGCTGATGCCTTCAGCCAAGCAACTCAACCTTATGATGTCAAGGAAAGTTCGTTCGTTGGGCTTTCTTGGATCATTCGAGAGTCAGAAGACGAAACTTCCGATGGGAACTCTCTTCACACGCCCTTTTCTGTATGTGTGAGCGCCACTTACCATTCTGAATGGTTCATACTTTCCATTCTGAAACCCCTGTTCTTCTTCGCTTATCCCATATGTATGTAAGTCTGTGAAATGTCTACATGCCGTGGTTTGTGTCTTCTGACATTGATTTTCGAAGGTGCGGTCTGTCGCTTTCGTTGGCTTGGCTGTTGGTTTGTTCATCCGATCAGTGTGGAGCCAAAAAGCGTCTAACTGTCACAGATTTGACCAAATGAATATTGATCCATTCTGAGGTATGTATGCAATTGTTGTAACTGTCACTACGGCGTATCAACGCGTAAATAGATAACGGAATAACGGGTAGTGATACGACGGATAGCGGAACGACAGACTATAGTGTACGCGATTAATTCCTCACCTCCCGCTCAACCGAACCACCCGAAGCTAACGCACGAACACAGGGAATAGACTGGTCTTCAAACATAGCTTCTTCATGTCGCTCGGTCCGAAGACAACACCGTCACAGACTCGTTTCGTATTATAGAGTTTGTGACCTGCAACAAAGCAACGTCAAAGATAGTAGACCATATAGTACGATGCAGGCGTGTAGTAGGGATGACAGCGGAAGTTGACACGAAAGTTGAAAACGCTCGTGAAGGCCGAGGAAGTACATGACCATGCCAACTGTGAAGATCACTTACAGTTCTGTTAAGCCTTTTGCAACACTATTCTCGGGGAATTGGAGAATTCCCTCCCTACGGCAATTGTTTATTTTTCTACGCTTAGTAGCCCGACGAGATTTCTTCGGGAGCATGTATCTGTTGCACCTTTTTGTTCTGTAACATTCAAGTCCTTTGCTGTCTTATGAACCCTTCTCAAGAAAGTCAAGTTTCAACAACTTGTCCGCAATTCCAGGTCGATGTCCCATTTTTTTGAATTCTACCCTGAGGTTTCACTCCCGCATGGTCTTTCGTCTTGTTTTTTTTAAACATGCGTGTTCCTCGCTGATTATTTTACTCTACAGTAAAAGTTTTGATTAAAATGTTTAACTGCTTTGCTGAGTCCTTAAAACATTTCTGCTGATCCCTCTAATTCACATCTTGATAACATCATCTTCATAGCTTCAGCGTTTCCAGAGTGTTTTGCACTGTAATCCAACCGTTTTCTTTATCTTGCTTTCATTCATTCTTTCTTTCTCTCTAATTATTCAGTTAGATGTGATTACAGTTATTTACTTCTTGTATCTATGCTTACGATCTCTTACCCAATTTGATTCCTTGTCAGTCCGGGTTCTTATATGCCCCATTGAAACTTCATCATCATCGTTTTACTTCGTGACTGTGTAGACGCCCACTGTGCACTTCAGGCGGTGCACTAGCCAACTTATTGACTTGAATTTATATGCGCCAACCACGTTGGCTAGTTTTCCTTGGCCGATTTTTTCTTTGTAACTGAGTTTAGGTGACTTAGATTGAGGTTTAGATGATTTCGACTTTTGACGTCGATTTTCATGTTTCGTTTCAGTTACAGCCAATTTCGCAATCGATTGACCTCGGCAATGTTCAGGTGAGTTGTGTTTTGGTTTGTTCGGACTTTTCATAAATTCAGATGTTCTCATGGTTTTGTTGTCCGAATCGCTACCCAGTCATACATGGATAGTGTCCGGCTAATCTGATTGTTTTGAAAAAAACAGCATGTAATCAACAAGTTAATCTCACAGGATACACCTAGACTTCGTCTGGATTCGAACCAACGACAAAAGCAGCTTGTCCAAACGCGGTGAACGCCCTACCAGCTTGTTTGAATCCAGCCAACATCCGAATTTTTCGGTATTGAATCTCCTCTAATCAAGTCAAATCTCCCATACTACTTATCTATAATACGATTTTAACGTTCATCAATAGCGTTTCAAGATTTCATCGCGAGCTGATTGAGGAAACCCATTTGGGCAATCAATCTACTTGTGCGGTGGATTGTCAGGCCGGAGGTACGACTCGGCGGAGTACCCCAACGCGGAGGGAGGCACGTCTACAAACCCTCATCGATCGGATGGCGGGCAACGGTCACAATCGGATGGGTCATCGCTCGACCGGATCGGACCAACGGGCGAAACATGGCAAACAAAATGGAATGGACGACGAAATCGGAGGCGCGATTATTCCAACACTCGCGCGAATATCTCGATACTCCCGTGGAATACGATCAAAGCCTACTGTGGATAGATAGAGGACAACACGAGCAACCGGACGAGCCATCGCTCAACCAAATCGGACCAACAGACGAAGATTGGCAGGCGGAAAAACCTCAGATAGAAAGCACCGATCACACACCTAAACCGAACAGAAGTGCACACGATGTGTGAGCGGAAACCTGGGGTTGTTGTGAGCTGGAATGCTGACTCATAAACGCGAGCGCACGCGTAGCATACTAACTAGCGTGTTGGACAATAACGATTGTGGTTTATTGGACGCCTTTTCGCTACACTGGGCCGATTGGTGGATTCCGTATGACGCAGTTGGTTGAATGGGGTAACTAGGTTCAAATGCGAAATTTTGAAGCTTTCGGCTTGGCTTCGTAGTTCAGCCGATAGAGCACTTGCCTAATTTGGCGTGCCGTTTCTGTCGACGGTTCGAATCCAGCCGATGTCCAGATTTTTCTCAATTGGGTCTCCCGAAAATTATCGAATCTGCCACACTACTTATCTTTAATAAATTAATCCGTTGAACTGTTAACCAATACCTGTTGTGCACCCACTATGTTCATTACGGTTCTAATTTGATTGCACGGACAGCCGGTGATCATCCCAAGTTAGAGAGCCATAATCTGTCTATGTGCCTACACAAGACTGTTCGGTGTGCCGTTGATGAGCTATCACCAGGGCGATGCTGGAGCATATTGTTTCATATTAAATCATTCGAGCTGAAGGAGCAATTTATGTGAGGAGCTACCAGCAGTATACATATGAGAACGCTTTTGTTTCGTACTCAGGTTTTATCGTTGTATGTACGTTTGCTGTCAAAATGTGCGATCTGTTAGTTCGAGCTATCACAACAAGTGAAAACAATGAGTACGGAGTTTAATAGAGCACAAGACCTTACGACAAATGCACAAATAAATTCCATTTCTTACTGTTTCAGACAACATATTGGTACGTGTCAGATCATTTTCTGGAGCTCAGCCGAAAAGCCATTAGTGCCCTAAGATACTGGATTCTTTATATCTCGTACCTCATGAATGCACTGACCATCTGGCTGTCGTCTCCAGCCCAGTTTAAGTCATACTAAAGTGCACGGTGAAGTTAGCGGTGTACTGATTGTCATAGGACTTATCCAAACTTCATAAGTCAGCACGCTTATGGACGTGTTAGACTTACGTATTACCGGAAGCCATATAGTTGTTTATGCGATGTTTACGGTTATACTGATAAATGAAGACGGTCTGTTCTTAAACAGAGCAGCGTGTATAGCCACAAAAATTACACGTATTGAAGCATTGAGCACCTTGTCCATAACTGAGTCGTTAATGTTTCACCGTCGCCACAAGTGGCGCAGTTAGATTTTACCGAGAATATGGAAATTTGATGATCGATCTCAGGATAATCCTTACAATTATCACGCGCACAATACAGTTTTTCAAACAGTACGATGTTTACTAGTCTGCGAGCTTTCTGTCTAATTTTGCAGGTAATTGCGGCGTAGTCAAACAAAACGTAATTTACATGGTAAAGGTCTGACATATGCTGGTACCCCATAGACGGATTCTTAGTCGACTTCGGCTGTTTGTCAACTGTTGTGGAGCACCATAGTCTCTAACTCTATTGAGACTTTTTAAAACACTGAGTTCCGTTGATCCAGTTCACCAGTAACGATAGAAGACATGCGTCGCGAGATGTTAACTTTTCGTTTACTCTCTTCAGTCACGAACGTAAAACATTGGAATATATAGGACATGCGGATAGCAACAACAATAGAAACAATCAACAATTGGGTTTACACATAACAAGGACTGTTTTCAGTTTCATGGAAGACAAACTGCGTGAGTCAACAGTTTATGCACACACAGAATCGGAGGGCGAGTATTGATTAACATTGCTTCAGAGAAGGCAAGCAACTTCGTATTCCGATTACGCAATAACACTTGAAACGAATAGGCGGGGTCAACAACGTGACCTGTTTCCATGATGTGCTTTGCTATGGATGAAGTTGGATTTCGTCTCGATCGCTCTGTTGCCATTGCCTGTTGCATCATGGGGTGCGCCAACCACTTTCGCATATGTTCAGTCATTCTTTATCGTCGTCACCGCAGCTGCAAGTGAACAGATAGATTACATGTGAGACAGAACATTTCGGTAGGACACGATTGTGAATAAACTGCGCAACACTCCTAGTTGTGAGTAGCAACCGCAATTCAGCCGCCAGGTATGTACGAGTAAGAGCAGATTGTAATTTTTGACTTACATCAGTTGTGATATGATCGCCTTTGAAAGGAAGGTTCAAAAAGACCTGTTTCTTAGGAACCGTACTCACGGCAGTCTCGATCAGTCTTTTCTGGCTGTGAACATCGATGAGCTTCTCAGGATAGCCGTTCGCGAGCAACACTATCTTTAATCTCTCCCCCTCTGCTTGCAAACAGTCATCGGTGCATATCTCCCGGGCTCTAAGAAACAGGATTCTCACGAGACCTCGTTTAAAAGTGATTGGTGCAAATGAATAGAATTGCAAATACTGACCGCTCCAAGTAGCCTTACGGTGCACTGAGCGTTGTAGTGAGCCATCCTGTTTTCTAGTGAGTGAAATGTCTAGAAAAGATAAACTACTGTTTGCTTCCTTTTCATGAGAAACAGAACGATTCGGATGAGCAGAATTAAAATGGTTTAAAAGTGAAACAAAATGAATATTAGTGGTAAAAATCAAAATGTCATCTACATATCGCTCATAGAGACTGACACCATCAATAGCATCAGATTGTTTTAATTCAATCATTCCTAAAAATATATCTGTAAGTGTTGGGTCCAATAGACTGCCCATTGCTACACCATCTACTTGCTTGTAAGATGATCCCACAAAGTCACAACGAATGTTCTCTGTAAATAAGAGTATAAGTTCCTTGAGATAATCATCTGGGAGACAAAACGGTTAATTTTGATGGGAAATAAAATCGCACAAAAAGTCAACTGTTGTTGCATAATCGTAATCCGAAGTTGCTTGCCTTCTCTGAAGCAATGTTAATCAATACTCGCCCTCCGATTCTGTGTGTGCATAAACTGTTGACTCACGCAGTTTGTCTCCCATGAAACTGAAAACAGTCCTTGTTATGTGTAAACCCAATTGTTGATTGTTTCTATTGTTGTTGCTACCCGCATGTCCTATATATTCCAATGTTTTACGTTCGTGACTGAAGAGAGTAAACGAAAAGTTAACATCTCGCGATGTATGTCTTCTATCCATTAAGACTTCCTAGTTGTCTAGCAGTGACTTGTCGTTAATGCTGCAGTCCGAACTGCCTGCCTGTGTTTTCAAGGATGATTCACGTAACGTGAGTTGTTGTATTGTGGAGTATAACTGATCCAGCTTCCTTTTTATTTCTTGCCCTGTCGCTGTTTTCATCTGTTCAGGCCACCCGTATCGCTGTGGATCAATCGGGACAGTACGCTGCGCTTTCGAGGTACACAATATTTGTTTTATAATGCGTCTTTTTAATGTTTGCCATTCCCTTCGATAATCTTAGCTTTCACTACTTTCGTGATTTATCTTTTTGGATAATTTTAAGTCATGATGTTTTCTCTCCCACAAGATTCCTAGTAAAGGAACTAGTTTTGTTTCATGTCTCGTGACATTGGCTTGCTTTAGCCAGACAGAGCAACGATCCCGTCGTGTTTAAATCGTTTAATCTACTTTCCTAGTGTGTGTCTGTGTTGCCACCTTGAATGCACATTTCTGGTTGATCATCATGGCGTTCTTTCATAGTGAAACGTGTTTTTTCTTATCATTCCGCTCGATTAGAGTGATTTTATTCAACCACAGCTTGTTGTAGTTGACGAGATATCGTTGTTGTGTGTGTGCAGCTTATCTTTCTAGTAAATGTTTTTTCGTGGTATTCAGGTGTGCTTGATACCATCATATACTCGTGTGGTAAACGTGCGTTGAGTCTATTTTTCGGACGTTCGCCTAACCTTTTAAATAATTGAAAGCATGCATATTTGTGGAATAATGTTATG
Source organism: Paragonimus skrjabini miyazakii (assembly GCA_014338405.1). NCBI lineage: Eukaryota > Metazoa > Platyhelminthes > Trematoda > Plagiorchiida > Troglotrematidae > Paragonimus > Paragonimus skrjabini miyazakii. The sequence continues at coordinate 99,987 of JTDE01001591.1, read as the reverse complement.
TGGTTCCGGTTTTTTAGTCGGCCTTGCTCAACGTTTGCCAATTCACGTGGTATCATCACTAGGTAAAAGGGGTGGTTGTTTTATCGGTGAAGCATTTTCTCTTCGCTCTGTCGCGTTTCTGTGTTACTAAGGCAGCAGCGACAAAACGACAATTTTGCACTAATAGCTACGCCCTCAGTGGATGTAACCGTTAGACAAACACAGTTATATGATGTTAAGCTTACAGTTGTGTGAACTACAGAGGAGCAAAAAAGAATGTTATGGAATTTACCAACCGTTTTATTCGAAGTCGATACTCCTTTTTTGCTTCAAAAAACCTTTCGGTTAGAAAACAGCTGGTTCTCACAGGGCGCACATGCAGGTTTAGACGTTTATCTGGCACTATTTTGAGGTTTGCATGTCCCGGAGATTATACACGAATCAACCGAAAGCTTGTTATCACATTTATCCCATGCGTTGTAGTCCACCAGTAGGATGGAAGAGTTCGATTGAAATAATGAAATGCCTAAGGACGCGATGTACGCCAGTGAAATCTTTCGCCCATCACGTCTCATATAACTGGAGATCAACAAAGCCAGTGCTGTAATCGACAGCTGATGGATTTATTGGTTGTAAGGGAGTGACTGGGTATTTTGACCAGGAAGGATCACTAGGTAACGAAACTCTGAAGTATTTGGCGGTTTTAGAGTTTTGTATGGTTGTCGACCCAACAAATATAAGCATTGGATGGGTAGAAATATTCGTTAGATTTTCACCGTTACCAAAATTCAGAGCCGCATCTGAGCATTTGGTTGAACTGAACATTAACTGACATTTTTCAAATCTATTGCATAGCTTTTACTGGTATATTTTTATATAGTTTGATTTACATGGTTGTTCAAATTTGACAGCACAACATTATCATCGTACTTATATGTCGTGATCTCCAACACTTCTAAGAAATCTTTCACATGTAAACTAACGCGGGTAAGAGAGAGAGAGAGAGTCCCACCTTAAACAATTACGCAAGTGTTCAAACTATCCAGCATGGCATGTTTGAGACGGTGTAAAAAGTTCTCTTTGATTTTTTTTCAAACTCACATAGACCTAGTTTTCATTCCTGTTATAGTTGTAACAGTTTAGTGCAATACAGCTTTCTTCATCGCCCAGCTTTGTCATATCTGCTCAGCAACGGGATCAGCTGAACGAAACATATGAGTTATTCAATCGTCAACCGATAGGTTTGTTAACCAGATTCGATTGAGTCAGATATTTGAAGATGTAAAGGTACCTGTACTCACAGATACTCTTCCACTACTTCGAGCAGAATAAGCCGGGGTAGCCACCTACTCAGTACATTTAAAAAAAAGAGGAGATGAAACTTTCGTTGGTTTTAGACTTTCATCCTAATTTAGCGCCCTAGCCTAGTTCGTAGTATAATCGGTTGAGTTCGGGAAATCGACAACCAAAATAACATGACCTCTTGCCAGGTTCACTGAGTTTGGGAATGTTTGGATGAAATGGAATGTGATTTTCATGGTACCAGGAAGTTTAGGTAAATTGAAAATAGTGAAACGCACAAATATATTACACAGTTGCCTTATGCGATTTTCATCGGCATGTTTTAAGAAACGGTTAGACACTATGGTGTTATAAAAAAAACCAGTTTTTCAGACTTTATGGCTATCTTTTTCAAATTGATTGCATTAAATTCAAAGATGCCCTCCTCAAAATATGACTGAAAATTTATCAAGTAATTCACTGACACATGGTTGGAAATTATACTGAATTGTGGGAGACAATTCAGTATGTACTGTTGAACGTGGCTTCAACGAAGTGACTGTAGTCGAAAACATACGGATAGCTCGTACGCAAAACGGTATTATCTGTCATGTAGTACGTGACGTTGGTGATGGTGTCACTGCAGTTTAAATCACTAAGTTGTCATTTTCTTGCGTTCATTGTCAAGAGGAAGTAACATAAAAACCAATGAAAAGAAATATTATATTAACTAAAAAGAAAGAGGCGCACAAAAGGACAATAATGAAAAGTAAGTTGAGGAGTTGACGAAGAGACGGATCAGCGGTGAAACCGAATTTTATGCAGTTCAAGATTTGGCCAGATGCTCAAGTGCTAGTGTCTGAAAGCAATATCTTATAGCAAAAAGTCGAATATTTGAAACACTGAGTTCCGTTAATCCATTTAGTCAAAATGGAGAGATGTTAACACTTCGATTTACTCTCATCAGTTGCCAACGTAAAACAAGCAAGTTTTATACAAAGTGCACATAGCAACAACAGTTGAACAAACCGACCACATAGTTCTGACCTTTCACGCGCTGACAGTGCAGTCAATCCCATGTCAACGAGATTGATTGCGTCAGCACCTTTTGTGCACACAAAACTGGAGAGCTGCCCAACTGCGGGTCCTGTTAAGCACTAGGGTTTCGACTCCTCCTAGCGGTGATACATACTCAACCGATCAGTCTGTCTCTCACGTAACATACCAGTTCTATTACAGTTACGATGACGTCTGCATAGGCAGGACAGATCGGCGCTTGCATAAGCGTATGGCGGAGCACATTCCTAAGTGGTTGTCAACCGCAATTTCAGAAAGCGACCTGCTGACTGTAAGAGGTTCGAAGAACCCGGCCTCATCGATCGCCAAACACATCATAGCAACCTGCCACTTAGTTGACCCTGTCAAATCGTTCAAGGTATTGTTACATAATCGCAATCCGAGACAATGCTACTTGAACAACATCGGCCAGTTTTGTGTGCACATACGGTACTGACGTAATCAATCTCCTTGCCGTGGAATTGATTGCACTGTTAGCGCGTAAAAGGTCAGAACTGTGTGGTTGGTTCGTTCGAACGTTATTGTTATGTGCACGTCGTATGAAATTTGCTCGTTTTACGTTGGCGACTGATGTGAGTAAATGTTAACTTATGACGATTTGTCTTCTTTCTGTTTTGACTAAAAAGTCAAACAGAATACGTTGAATTACCCAAAAGAAAACTATTGTAGTGTGATTAACCCATTGAACTAGAGGACTGCCAATCCTAAACGACGTTCAACTCATTTTCCACTGATTTTTCACTCATTGCTCCCTTTGTCCTTTTACGGTCTAACTGTTGCTCAATTTGAGGTGTGCTTCAATGTAGATTTTCTTGTGGTAACAGTAACGAGTTCATGAAAAATCTGTTACTTACCTGCAAGTTTGTAGTTTATGTAAATTTACATAGATAGTGGCTCTTCCGAAACGTTGTTTGTGTTCGCGAATTTTGAAAGTTGGAGAATTTTGAAAGGAAGTTAACATTCGAACCTTGCTGTAGCTTTTGCCGATATCATGAGATGTTACAGATCACTTGTAGGCTGCATCTCAGGTAAGCTGGGCTCGTACAGTTTGCTTTGTCTCATTGTCTGCTACGGTGATTCAGTTCCTGATTGGACTGTGGCCTCATCATTGCTGTCAGCAAACAGTTAGTTGATGCGGAGTCTTGACTACCGTCGTTGTCGCCATCTGCGTTCGATTTTGGTTGCCACTGACCGAAGCCGAAGCATTCACTCTGTATGCATCTGAACTCCATAGCGATTAGCTCAGGAAACATAGAGCAGTCAGCTCGAGCTGGGTATGCAAGTGATGGGTGAAAGTGTAAATATGAGCAATTAGGGAAGTTGCTTTAACAGTTTTCAGACTGGAATCTGTTATTATTGATAACTGGTTTGATGGAATTAATAATTCAGAAGTGATTTAATTGCAAAAACTCTGGACTTCGGCCAGCAGCAAAAATGGCATGCCCAGATGCGGCAAGTGCTATACCAGCTGAACTACGAAGCCATGCCGGTAGCTCAGAAGTTTCACATTTGGACTTAGTCTTTTAAGCGCAATACATCAACCTATACTTGGAGTTCCTCTTCCAAATTCACATGCGTAGTAAATATCCAAAACACTGCAGAAGGATTAAGTGCTGGTTCCGTTTGGACCTCCATCACAGGACTAGCAATGTGGTTAGGCATTGTCCTCAGTCATATCATATGACGTGCTGGACGGTATGCAGATACACTGGCTATTGTCATGCTACTCAGACGTAAGTCAGCATGTTCGGAATTGCCAAGGGCTTACTTACTGGTGCCTCCTGCTGACCAAAAGTTGTAGTCACCACAGATTTATTAACTTGTAATGTGGGTAGTGCATTTCTAGCAGAATTGCTTGCAGTCACAGAAGTTTTCGCATGTCCACCCATTCGTTATTTTTTCATAACCTTTTAGAATGATTGCGTCTTTCCCAGCACTGTCGGATCTGTTTTTGCACATTCCTGTATCACTTGAATTAAACTCTTCTCACACACTTTTCTATGCTCCCGTTCCAGCGCATTGGAGTTGACAGTGCTGTCTTTCGCTCGCCCATCACAAACATATCGCTTTCCGTTGAATTTGAAACACGATCCTGTGGGTCTCAAATGGCATCCGAACGATACAAACCATTTAGCCGTAATAGTAAGTTGTACGCACCATTGTCTCCTCAATCACCTTGATGTGGTTTCGAATAGCTGCGGGAATCTGTTTGTTTATATTGCGTTGTTATGGTCAAGTTGAGGCAATCTGTATGACACTGTTTCGCATGGCAACAGGGGTGACGAACGTGGGCCTGATGCCTCCCGGTAACACAAGGGTTGGTAACCAACTACCGGTAATCTCAAAATGTCCTGTCATGTCTATCGATCTGCCAGGAAAAATCAGTCAGTGCGCTGTCCGACCGTAAAACTTAATATCGATTGAACCGCGTTCGTTGCAAACGAGTAATTATTTTACCAGGTTTAGGTTTAATCATTCAACTAACCGCCTCTTAATTTCTCATCTATATATGACAACATCACAAAGTAAACTAGCTCGACCGATCATGTAATAACCCTTTTTGTTGATACGGCAGCTACATTCACATATGCTGTGGCATTTTACTGAGATGCGGCGCAATGGTCTGTTACTGTCAAGATCTCGTGCAGGTGTTTCGATGTTCATAGAATTCTAATGAAAATCTCTTATTCAACGTAGGATTTACACAAAATTCTTACTTCAATTAACGAATGACATGGAATTTTGACAGTGCTTGCATTTGTGCAACGAACTGTTCTCAAAAGATGAAAAACGTAAGGGATAAGTTACGAACTCAGATGACTTGTTCACTTGAATGACGTCCTGCGGCTGATCCTATTTAGCTTCTAACCTAATTCTAGAGGATCTGCTCGTGACAGGCAGCTCAGAACATAACATTAGTTTATCTACTTTATGATTGTGTCACGTTATCTTAATAAAATGAGCATTATGATTAAATTATCATGGTTCGTTATTACCGAATTTATTGGATGTAGATAAACACGAATGTTTGCCCAAACACTGGCGTGACATTTGACTTCTAAAAGAAAATTGCTTTCGTCTTAGTTAGGATGGTTAATACTCGAATACGGGCTCTCAGTTGACCGTGAGTGGAATCGAAATTGACGCACATAATAATAGTAGTTTTGTGAGGTGCAACGACGAATGTACTTTCACATCCAACAGAAAACAAGATTGTTGCTACATTACGGAATACAAGAGTAGACTCTTGAAAACACAATCGGAATTTTAAGTGAGTGAAATGCCAATTTCAGCTGAGAGGGTCAGATTGATAGTAATCTGCTTTTGTATGCGCAACATCTGGTTTGTCCACCGATTTGGCAGAAGCCTCAGCAAACTTCATACTTCGCCTCATTCTCGGTTAATAGATTACACAAAATGCAAGAACACCATTTACTTTGAGTGAGACAATGGTTAGTCGGGCTCAGTGGCGTGACTGTTGTTGTTTGGACGGGTTGTATGTGAAGTAGGTGCACTAAATGACACAAGCCGATGATGGTGATCACGTAATCATGTTCGAGATCGAAGTTTACCGAGTACACACATCTCACGGATAACAGTAACCACAGAGCAGGTCGTGTGCTCTGAGTGAATTTTGACCATTATGCATGTACCACTCACGTAACTATACAATATGAATAGTCAGGTAGGTTTTACGTTATTCGAAACAATGAATAACACAGTAGTGTTCGAAAAGGACGTTCACTTATAGCAGTTTGGTTGAGGAGGGTAACCTGTCAACAGAAGTCTCAATCAACTGAGCACGTGACGGAGATATGTAAGCTGGGAATTAGGGTGATCGACTCTCTATGTATTTGTCTATCGGTTAATCATCACTCTATGGCGTTACACCCTATGCATGTATGTGTTAGCGTGTCCATGGGGCCCAACTCTTCCGTGTGTATGTAGGATGCGAAGTGCACGTGGGGAACCGCAAGTGGTACAGCGAAAGTCACTTGAAGGGACGATACTACGCTGGAGTTTTTTTGGCTGCGGTCATATTCGCAAGCTAATCGAGCAGCGAGCGTCGCTAACCGTTTATACTGTTTCTCATGAATTTGAACAAGATGGCCTATCTGATGTGACATCTGACACTCTTGTTGGATTTATTCCATGCTGCCTGATAACGTTTATTCAGCTGCGCTTAGGCATATCCAAACGGACGGCAAGTGAACAGTAACTCTGCATTTGATACAGCCAAAGTATGTTGATCCCAGAGGCTTCAGCGCGCACCCATATGGGGTAGAACTTGAGATCCTGCCGTTCGGTCCGACAACTGTGAACAATTTTGTGAGATTCAGGGAGTCAGCGTTATGGTTGGGCTCATTCTCAGCAAAGTCATTATCGAGGCGGAGGACGTGCTACACATGTTCGCCAATTCTTACCTACACTGCTGATCTAAGACAATGCGTAAATTGTTCAAAATGTCAAGCGTGCAGACAGCTGTTTTTGTTTGGAAGACGGCTCACTGAGCTTCCTGATGGGAATGTTGCCTTTGTTTGAACGAATTGTTTGCAAAGTAATTACAGCTAATGTCTTGGGGTAGTGAACGTCATGAGTAGATACCTTACTTTCATTTATAGGTCGGTTGTTTGTTTGCCAGCACTTTAACGTTGATTGGCTGACTTTGGGCGTGTTTTATCGGTAAGTTCCTCCGTTTCCTAAGTACTCGTTGACCTTCCGTCCGCATTTTTATGGTGGTTAAGTGTCAGCACAAACCATTAATGCCCTTCAAGACGACCAATGATGACAACGATGATGATCCATTTCATCCCTGACAGTCCGTTTCGAACCGTATTGATCAGTGTTCATTGCATGTTGCCTCAATGTACAGTCAGTGCATTTACACTTACAAGTGCGGGTAGAGACATACATTTCAATGAAAAATTCAGTCCCATTGAGGGTGCTTCCATCTGCGTTCATGACAATACAATAGGTGATGTATTGAAACCATATTCAGATACATCGTCTTGAAATTCATGACCATCTAGGTTGCCTCTCAACTCCTGTAGTTTTTCCATGGTATTGTCTTCAGTGTGCTTCACTGTCAAGTTTCAATGGTCCACGAATCGAATGTATTGTATATGTGGCATGTTGTCCACGAAATGAGACACCTTATCATATAGTCTATGCAGCTTTCGTTGAACAGAATCGACAGATGTTTTGCACAAATTTTCCAGATTTGGACGAATAACGCATAATTTGCCACATTTCAATAACTTTCCATAGTCAGTAGGAAAGTTGTGAGAGTGCAAACATTACTGTGGGAAAATAACCCAAATACATTCAACCGGTTTCGTGTTGCTTAGAAATGGTCATTAGTACTTTGTTTTACAGCACATATAGCATATGTTGTAAAGGGCAAACACCATAAGTTGAAGTTATTTGTGCCAGTGGTTTTCCGGACTGGTTTATCAGGAAATGGAGTAAACTGACTTCTTTGAAATGCGTAATTATGAAAGTCCCTAAAACGGCTGTTTCCATCGAATCCCCTTTCAAAAGTGACAGTTTGATGAATGCTTTCGGAAAGATTATTGACACTGCATTGAAAAGCGTGTATTATACAACCAAACTGTTCCACTCGCACAGTTGACCAGGTTTTTTCTGTTCTTGGTCTACGACGCGCTCGTATGCTCGAATTATTTCCAAACAACATTATGCATGGTTACGCAGCAACACTACATGAAAAAACGATTACTGTTTTCATGCTTCCTGGTCATATTGTTGTGTGACTACTTTGCGATGGACGTTTCCGCATATGATTCAATAGGACATCCAGCCGTCTTACGACGTGTATTACCAGCGTTCGACTGATCTGTTTACTGATCCACCTAAATGCCTCCAACTGTGTAAACCAATGAACATTGTTTTACAGGGTTTTTGAACCCATCTAAGCTTACTTCATCAATAAGGACGATGTGCATGTTTCAACACCGTTTATTTAAATGTGATAACAACCCCTGGTGTACCTCAAGCACTGGTGTGTTCTTTGTCCGATTTGAATAGAGGAAGCGCCAACTGCGTGATAAACTATGCTTTTCAACTACGTCAATGGTGTTTCTCCGGGTATTACTGTTTGTGGCACTTGCAACTGAGCCTTAGTGCAATCCACGTCAGTCAAACAATCGTTACTTGTTTGCAAGCACATCAGAAAGTACGAATATTTTGTTTTCTAGCCGATTTCAGTCGTCGTCTGCATTTCAAGGAACTTTCCCGGAGTTGTACATCTAGAGTAAAGTCATTTCCTTCTCAGTGCAATTGAGTGAACTCCGATGTCATTGGGGAAATAGTTGAATACAGTGTACATCTTCCACTCTGAATGGTCACGAGATCCCCAGCCTGAGAGTCGAACCCGGTTTATAGTGGCGAGCTCCTTGATTACATTACGCCAGTTCATCATCTGCACCTTAAGCCAGTCGGCCCTGGCATATACAGTGCGACAAGCGGCTAGTCGGTATCCTTAGTGCATGGCTTAACCATCTAAGTTTACGCAAATGCAAGGATTGAACAAAAGAACTCGTTTGGTAGTCATTGCCAAACACCTGCTTTATGGCCTCTTCCCTATTTGCCTATTGGTGCCACTCGGTGTAAGCGATCGAACACAAACACCGGTAGTTAAACACCTGGAGACGGTTCACGTCTTCTACTCTGTGCGTTCAAGTTTCCTAGCCGTAAAGTAATACAGCCCTCACAGTTGCCTTATATGCGCTACTCTTAGGCTTCAGAGAGTTACCTCTGTGTCGCTAGAGGTGTCCTGGATTAGCGAACACCACTCTAGCCTTAGAGATACGCACTTCTATTTTATTCCCTTCTCCACCCGCCCCACC
>JTDE01001591.1:54762-87556 GCA_014338405.1 Paragonimus skrjabini miyazakii | reverse complement strand
AAGTCAGCTCTTCTGTCTCCCAAACCATCTGGAGGAGTTTTGTCAGTTCTGACCGCAACCTCGCGTCATCATCCTTGAAAAGAAAAGGAAAGAGGAGACCTGGTTCAGGAACCTAATTGCGCTTCAATAACTTCAGCTCCAGGACAAACTCTCCTTCCGATGGAGGACCGTCTGCAACGCAATAACTGACCAATCGGGTCCCGTCGTTCACCTGTTCTAGTTGAGGCTAACTCAACCGTTCTTCAGAATGTTCAGCCCACCTGTCAAGTCGGCGCGACTGACTGGTAATAAGTGAACCATCTTTTTCACGTATGGTCTACTTACACCGACTTGATGTCCAGTACAACCACGGATCAGGGATCAAAGCCTTCTATCATTTCCAGATAAAAAGCCTCTTTCCATCTCTTTTGATTGTTCGACCAAGTATTGCTCACGGCCTTTGCGCAAGCTTTTAGTCAGCTTGCGTTTAAGTTCTGGACGGTCGTCATCATATTCCGCACCAGGTGGGATCGAGCGACGCTCGTTCATGAGGTTTATCGACGTGACGAAAATCCAGTTCTGTTGAAACTGAACAGCTTCTTCGGAACATGTCTGTTCACAGTATGCCTTCATAGCTGCGGCAATTTGTTTCCCGTGTTCGTTAGGATCTTTCATCTGATTCGAACTGGACAACTTGTTTACCAACGCCTTCTGCTAAGCGTTCTTCACACTCTCTTTGCTCCAATAATATACCTTTTTCCTTACTGGTTTCTCTTTTAGGCATAAGAATGTATCTTTCGTGTAAAAGTCTTTCGTTTTAGTGCAATAGAATTTCTCCATTCTACTTTCAGGCTATGGAAGTGGCTTATGATTGGTCTAGTGGACTCGTATTTTGCGGCCTTTTTGTTTGTGACTGCACGCATTGGCTGCTGCGCTGGGACAATGTCCGAGGGAACACCTGAGTCGTGAAAGCCATAATGTGGTGCAATCATTGGCTTGTGCTATCTGCCGCCTCTGGGCTGGACTCTATACCCCGATTGTTAGCATCCGAACAGCTGTCTGTCGGAGTGTACAGCGATATAAGGAATACACAATGCCCTTCCGATTTGCGTCGACAGACTTTTACCGATGTATTGAGTCTGACAGCGCACAAGCGACTGTTCATTGAGATCCAATGGAGCAAGCATTGCTCCGCTTCGGAACTCAGTGCAATTCCCACTCCAGCTTAACTACGAGATTCAGCTCCGGCGTCACTATTAACCCTGAGATAGAAGCGCTTGGATTGACAGTTATCTAGGGGTGAGCTCAAGTGGATAACGGTACTAGAATCGTAGACTAGCGTCTCCGACACAGAGCACACATCAGTACCCAGACTTGAGAGAGTACTTGCCAGAGCAGCTTGCTGACCGACTTGTCGGAGAGTGCGGACATTGCAGGCGCTAATGTTTACCAGTTGTCTTGGCCTCAGAAAATAATTATCGCCCGAAGGCATATGGAAGGCAGTAGAAGGTCGCGATCGGTTAGTAATGTCACTGTCGAGAGAAAGATAACTTCTGATACTTCCCGGTCGTTTATGCCGCGGAAGGGGGTTGACTTGAGGGACCCCACCCCGAGTCTCTGACTCAAAAGTCTGACCTGCGAGACAACAGGATATAGGGTTTTCTTGGGGGACCCCACCGGGAGCCAATGACTCAAGAGTCTGACTCACTTGGCAGTGAGGGGCTTGCCTAGCCCGAGGGCGCAGTGAATAAGGCAATGATGTCTCATTCTGAGCACTGCTGCGCGCAGTGGATGTACTCGAAGCTACATCAGGCTTTTGAGAGGTAACAAATGTTTTTCGACCGTATTGGATAATACGCCGGCGGTCACGGTCAACCGTTGGGCGACCGGAGTGATCTTTATTTGAGGGTACCTTCTCCAACCCCCCGTCTTCCTGATACGGAAGACGGCAGTACCGCAACTATGAAAATAGTTCTGGATCGTGCCTCACTACCTTATGCACTCCTACGCGGTCAGTAGTGCGACATACAATCCTATGAGTGTAACTGCTTTTCTTCTGACAGCTCTCCTTTGGCCTGTCTGACAAGGTTGCACCTGGGAGGACCGGAGTCCTAGTCAGCATAGCCCGCCAGATCAAAACAGTACACAAGGCCGACCACCTCGCCAAGGTGGCAGTATAGATCGGGGTCAGCTGAAAGAGTTTGCCAGTGTTCTCTTAAGTAAGAGCGGTTTTCATTTCATTAACTTTTTCCACTAACCAAGCCTCACGATTAGCCTTTAGGCTACGTTTCAGTTCCCTACATTACATTACGTTATATGAACTGTTAGGAGGAATATTCCGTCTAATTTGTACCAGCTAGAGGGGTTTCTACGTGATCCGACGGTATAGTCAGTTTCTCAATAGGTAATCCTTGCTGTCGATGGGGTCGTTGGCCAGCGATACTGGGAACGAATCAACCACATATCAACACACTCCGAATCCGAGTATTTGCTCCAATAAGAACGACAGTTCTGAATGGAACCCACCACCTGTAACTAACAGCTATGTGGTCTATCTGAGACCTGGCCTGTTTTAGAGAAGATGGGCATCTGGTATAACAATGATGTACGGTATGTCTAAAGCTAGTGGTTGCTGACAGTTGCTTATGTTCAGCACACAGCTGTCACGATCGTCCGCCATTATCTAAATGATGTGATGCTGTCTCAAACCTGCCACCTAAACGAGATTTGGCCTCACCAAGGCGGCCGACCTGAGCATTCATATCTCCCGCCAGAACGAATATATCAGAATCCTATGTCGACCGAAGGAAAGCAGTCAGATCCGAGTGAAAATAGTCCTTGCCACTGGCGTCATTACAGTCAGTTGGAGCATAAACAAACACACAATGATAAGATTTCTGAAAGTTTTGTGTTTAGAGCTGGCCTTAACAAAACCTGCCAAGCGGACAGCGCAAAGTCTACTGTTAACAGGAATCCAATCTAACGTGGCTGCGGCCATCATGCTGAGGATTATACCTACTCCAGCCTGACCTGTAACAGCGGCCGTGGAGTCATCCGAAGTGTATATCCAGTATCGTGTAGACAGTGCGGGTGCTGTTAGTTCCATTCGTTGACTACTGTCCTGGTTTCTAGTTCCTGAGATACAACAGATTTCGACATGAAACGAGTCTAACGTTCGTGTGAGAGTGGCCTGTTGACCTACCTGTTTTAGCGTGTGAACGTTGGAATTACCTATATTAATTCCCATTCTGGTTCTAAGCAAGGAACAAAGAAGAGGCTGAGTGGTAAAGGATGAAACTTTCTTGCAGACTGTCAATTTTAATAACGTGCAGAGTAATTATCAGAAATAAGGGTTGGGAGGAGTTTGATAGATAAATTTGATGGAATAGTGGAAGCTGGATCAGCGGTAGCAGATGGAGCCACCCGGTTTATACTACGAGACGACCGATATAGTATGGAATTAACAGTATTATGAGTATTCATGGTTGTGTTTTGGCTAAGATACTCCTAGGACGCCCAGACCTAGGCAAGAGAACGATGAAAGTTATCAACCGAAGCCCGTAGTGCGTGACAGCAGGTGAGTGACAGTATACCGGAACTGGTATATTTTTCGTAAAAAGATACCAACCTTCAACCTGGAGGACAAGGAGACGGTGGTTTGTCAGCCCCTACCTGCTGGTCTGCCTGGTATGAGTAAGTCTGTCACTATGATCGTCACACCGTTCACTTTAGCCCAATAGGTCATCGAAGTGCACGAGCCGTCACACCACGTTAGTTATATTGAACCCATGCAGGTCCAGTTTTGTTCCTTGATGTGCTTGTGAATTGCAGTGGGCCGCAGCTCTGTGCTCAGATTGTGTCTGTATCACGGTATGTAAAATTTAACCGACTGTTTAAGCTTAATGAAGGGGAGGGATGCGCTGGTCGCAGAACACGTCAGCAGATCAGTACACCAGTGGGACTGGACAGTCCACGGCACACACAGTGTTAAACGGCCCAAAAGCAGTTACTGGACCCTGACGTTTATGATCCGTTACACCAACAGTCGATGGCTCCTACAAACTGTCCTAATTCAAATGCCACATCCAGCACTAATTACCTTGAAATAGAATAGCGTGGCTCAGTTACAAGGTCACCAAACTGTGAAGCACCTTACGTGAATTGTAGTTTTTTTGCCACAGATCTGCATGGTAACGTCACAGCTCACTGACAGTGCATGGGAATTCGTTGTACAGACCTAGCACGTTAACTCGGCTTTGTTAAGGGGAACCTTCTAATCAGAAATCTCGTGGTGCGTTTTTGACTCAAATCCTCATTGTTGGTTCCTCCATATACTCCTGCTTAAATGAGACGATTGAACCATACGTCTTTGCATGAAGCCGTAATCTTTAAGCTTTACAAAGCACGACAAGGATTTTTGTACGTCGGTTGTAGCGGTTTTCAGAACCTATTACAGATAAGCCTAACACAGCCAGGGTTACGTTGCGGAAATCAATTATGCAGACGCATGGGTGTTGTGATCCAAGAACACGGATGGCACAAGGGTTGTTTATTCGGCAAACCAACACATGGGTTAAGCATTTAAGCAAGACCTAAAACAAAACCACTCATTTGCACGCGGTATTCGGACCCAGACCGTCTCGGCTGCCGCAGATGTCAATGCTCAGTTCCATTAAGTAGCAGGGACCACTATGGGCGATGCTGCACTCTGATTTTTCTTCCAGCATATTTCTTGCGGCTTGTACGAAGTCAAAATATATGCCCCGGTTCTACTACTGAATAGCGGTGGTATGAATAGTATGTTACGATCGCTCAAATTCACCGCATGGGAACGTGTGCATCACATGGCGCTTTCGTTCTTATCATACTGTCTACGGCCCAGACGACGTACGCCGACAACGGATGATTCTTCTGGCACAATTGAGATGTTATGGCTTCCTCAGGCTGACTGTATTTGCTCACTGTACACTGATTAGTGCACGACTGAAAAATAGCCAACGGTAGGGACAGGAATTTACGCTGAACCGGGGGTGCTCATAGTGTTATTCTACAACGGCCATAGGTCAATTTCAAGGATTTTGTTATCCAACTGACGAATTAAGTTCGTCGTATGGAGATCTCGATGTCGGCTGATTTTTTTTCATAGGTGGAATAGTGCGACCGAATACGCAACAAAATGCATACGTTATCGCCGCCACAGATGAAAAGATAAGTTGTATCATCCAAGTTTTTCAGTTTCATCCACAAAGATACACGTCCGTGTTTACCAAGGATCTCAACTTACTTGAATCAGAAATACACTTAATTATGGTTCTATTTACGCATTCTCACCGGAAATCTAACTAGTTGTTTTTGCTTATCTTTGCTCAACACCATTTTGATTTTTCGCGAATGCATGACTTGCAAACAGTGTTTTGTTGTACTTTGTGTAAATACTGTGCCCCAGTTCTGTATGATTGATGGCCAGTTATTTCATTTCGAAAACAGCTGAAGCCATGATTGAATTAAAAACATGAAATGCTTAACCGCTCTGGAGATATGTACTCCCCAACAGTACTGATGCTTCCAAGTAGTCCTACTGTTATGTTGACGGTTTACTTAAATCATAAGTTTGTTTGGTCCATACGAAATGTTAATTTTTAAAAAAAACAGCCTATGAACAATCTGATGTAACACACCTTTGTTCTGCCACTTGAATGCTATACTCGAGTCCCTCCTGTGTGGCTTCACCCAGTCTGCTAGCGCGAAGTCGGGAAGAACACGACTGTGGAGAAACACGCTGTGTTGCTTAATTCAAGTTGAAATGCATGTCAACATATAGCATGAAATAGTTGTCAAATATAGTCATTTACAAGTTGAACCAGTGTCCGGTTGCCTAGACCACTTCACGATTAAGTGACCAGGTGGGGTCAATTCCATAGCCGTTGCAATCTGATTGGTATATCGGGCTAGCACGATACCCACACGCACTTTCACGCCTCCTGATTGATTCAGCCTGCACGCCAGTGTTTCGTTGATGAAATATTTCGTCAGCCGTCACTGATGACCTGATTAAGTTGTTTTGATGAAATCGTCTCCTAAGACACTCTTGACAATTTTTTTGTTTTTCTTTTTCGATATATTAAAAGGTTGAGTATAGTTCATTTCTTGCACGTTTTATTTGTGTAATAGTTTGATTGAAAAATTTCTCTCATGCAAGTAACCCTGTAATAACGGAAATATCGGAATTGAAATTTCCCCCCCCCCAGCAGGTTACGTTACTGACATTTTGATCAGTTTAATGGTCACCACGTGGCTTGTACCATATTCTTAGTTTTTCTGAATCAATTTTGGTTCAATCGCTTTAACTGTAAATACATATTCGTAAGCATTCATAAGTAGTTCGAAAGACTTTCGCAAATTCCCCTACAACCTAAAGTACTAATTTGTATCTTCATTTTGTTTAAGCCTATAGAAACATGGACCTATTTTGGCATATATCCGGCCTCAACAGTAAAGTGTGTCCTTACCAAATATTTTTATCATTTCGCTGTACATTATCCATGTCGGATGTTTTTCGTTTTGTGTTCTCAATGCGTTTGTCCGTTTTCCATTCCGTTTACGGTAGCGTCACAATCGTTGCGAACTTCTATTTTGGAATGCGACCAAGATGCAGCTGAACAGTACATGTACTCTCGGTGGCTATGTTCGGCCTATCACCTCGTTTGACTGGAGCCCGGTTGCACCCTACCTGCTGGTTACTTCATCAGCGGATCAGTTTCGCGCGATTTGCATTTGGGACCTTCGTGACCTCTCTCGGCCTGTGCATGCTATCGAGTCTCTGTGTGCGTTTTTTGTGTGATTGTCAGATATCTGGTTGACAAATTTGAACACCTGGGGTTCATACCAGGGTATCTTCCTAATTCATTACCATTTGACTACATTTTTTTCACCGATATGACTTTGTTGTCCTCTGTTCATTTGTGTGGTTGTGGCTATCCCCGTAGTCACCTTCATTGATTCCTGCTATGTCTGTTAGGGTTTGAAATGTCGTTTACACTTCTCGACTCTTGTGCCCTTTTGCGTTAGTGAAAATTACTGAAAATGTTCATGTACCGCCCAGTATCCTGAAAATAGAGTGCAAATCGGTTGTCCTTTGCACAGAAAGTCGATTTTACTGTTACTTCGCGATAAGGACACTATCCACTAGAACAACAGGAAGAGTGATGAGACCCGAACCTATGGTCAGATTGATGGTTGATTGTAAAACACAGCTCTCAAGCCTTTTGTATTTAAACACGTGAATTTTCACGACAGCATCTGATTCCATCTTGGAAACGAAAAAATGTACGTTGATTATGATCTCGATTGAGTCATTCTGGTTTCATTTGACAACATTTGTTTGATTTCTATCCGAAGAACTTAGTAACTGATTTATCAGTCAGTAATTTCCAGTTGCATCTGATCTTCGTTTTTCGGTTGGTTACATTGTTTGATCGAAGTTCAGTTATAGCTTTGGCTCATCCTTCTCACGAAGTGTTAAACGTCTCGTGTTTCTTGATTCACAGCTTCCCATCCACGCCCCACTGCGGAGTGCACAAGGTTGGGGTTAATACTGGTATTTGCATTCGACTAGTTGTTCTTTGGTCATTCGTTTTCAAAAACGTGATACTGTTCAGTGTTAAAGACGCCTGTTATAAGTCACATAGGCTCGATTTTTTGTCCTGACCCATTCTTGATGTTATTTGGTTCATTATCATTGATACGGCGTTGGTTGGTAGTTGATGCATAACAGTTATTCATCCAGAAGAAGAGTAAACCCCAGTTTGAAAATAAAATAAAGAGCGAAGGTAGAGCTTCTTTTCTGCGTGGGCCCAATCGATCAATACGAATGCGTCCACACGTTGCAACCAACTAGCCCAATTACGCATGACAGTACACTTCTTTGTTGTTTTCAGTGTTCCATTTCGTTAACTGTTAGTAGTTCACAGCTAACTCATTAAAGCAATAACAACAACGCTCAAATTGTTTATTCCGTATGGCTATCACATCCGTTAGTGTATCAGGTCATTGACCACAATGATAACAATCGGTCTACTTGTGTCACCTAAGGTGCCATTTGGCATTTAATGGTTTGCACTGTATGCGCTGGAAAATTCAATGAACTTCCCTACGCTTTCTTTAGTAGCCGAGTCAGTCATTATCAGGTATCATGCAACGCTCAGTTATTTAGGCTATACGCGCTTTGGAATCTGACTCGATTTCACAGATGTAAAACGCGAGCACCAGACATCAGATAACTCATTTGAGTGGCCACTGTCCAGAGTTGTGTTGTTATATTGCAATCATTCCGTGTATGTTATCTCGTTTACCTCACCTCAACAAACATGTTGTTTGCTAAGAGGTTGAACACCTTCATGCAACCGATACGTCTACAAAGACAGAGTTGCCCATGATTTGTGGCTAAACTGTATTATACGTTCTTCCGATGAACGTTGAACGACGCACGTATGACGAACAAAAGCGGAGATCGGTACCACAGCAAGCTGTTGGACGCGTGGTACTATTACTACAAACAGTATGATTAATTGCACGAAACGAACCTCGCGTTGTTTGGGTTATTGGGGTAGAGTACATCAGTTAACCACGAAGGGTGGTCAAGACTCCAAATACGCAACGACAGGCGCGAGCACAGGCTGAGACGGATTGACCAAGTGTAACCAAGTCACTCTGGAGTACAACCAAACACCTGGTCTCCAGACGGATCAGTAGGCCCTTGAAAGTGTTACGGTGGTTAATAGGACAACCGTACTCACTGACTAAGGGACAGCGACGAGCGTGTGGGCATGTGAGTGATACTCATTTACCAGGGGAGGCGGACCGAAAAATTTGGCGTTTTGATTATAGTTTATGGGGAACGATTAGTCACGTATCCACAGGAGTGCGCGGGTCATGACCAATGGGAGGAAACATTGACACCTGTGTAAGTCTTGTATCAATTTTCCACTGACTTGTCGTACTCTCCCTTCTAACCGCTGCATTTGTGTACTGCACTTTTGTTTTTATAGCGGATCCTTCTATCGTGAAATGGAACAAGCTATCAAATCACTACTTCGCTTCAGCACATCGTTCCGGAATCCGCCTTTGGGATTTGCGTGTACGTTTCATGTTCTTGTTTTGTTTCCCTTTCTTTCGGTTTGTTCAGATCGGTGCCAGCAATTCTACGTTTACATTCGTATCACAGTTTAGGCATCATCAACGTCCATCCTATATGAGCCTCTTCATTTACTCCTTTACGCCTTGACATTTAATGTATTCTTGTCTAACTCTCTTAGTCGTACGACCTATTTGAAACACGTGAATGCGTTTCGATAAATATTTGGTTTTCGCTACACTTCAGTGCATCTATCAAATGGCTCCCATAAAAAGGTTCTTAGTGTTCGGATTTTAAATGGATTGTTCCCACTTGTCAGTTGCATCCTCTGTTCTTCTTTCATCGATAAGTGATCATTGATTTGATTGTTGTAAGTTGAACCCTATCCACATTTTGACCACTGCTTTTAGATTGAAGTTGATTTTCCTGCCAGTCTGTCTGAGCCAGACGCACCAGATTGGAGATTCGCTCTTCGGTGATAAGTATGCCCTGTCATGCTGATGGTTTGTACTTTGGCCTGTATTAACATGGGGAAATCGTGTTGACCGCCGCACCATTGACCTCACATTCAACGCGACGGAAGTGTCCCATTCTGCTGTGTTTACTTGTGAGAGGTAGTAACTGTTATCTTTTCTCCAGTCGATAATCCCACGATCAATCAATGTCTTGACGAATTCAACAAAGAATTGCAACTCTGAAATGGTATCACTGATCCGACAGTTTCTCCTGAACTTCGTTTTTAAGGGGTGTAAGTTTACCCAGCACGGAGCTTAGTTTAACTGTTGAATACAAATGTCATTGTAAAGCAACTCTTTAACTTGACTCGACTGGGGCTGCCAAATGTTTCTGTAACCGTCGGGCGACGCACGTTAGACGGTTTTCATGAGTAGTCCATAGCTTGCGGATTTCCGACTTGAGGTAATTTGATATATAAGCGGATTTGGTCGCTTGAGTTGATGGTTTTATGCGCAATTGTTCACAAAGCTTAGCATTTGGATTGCAGACGTTTCAACACCAAATCAGGTAACATTTTCAGTCCGTGGAGGTCTAAACGTTCAGGTTTGCAGGGCCTCTTGCTTGAGCATGCAACGTTTTCAGTCCTGAATGTGAATAACAAACTGTCGGGAATAGTTGAGGCGACCGGAGCCGGAGTTTATAACTGCATGGTAGACCTTATCCTCACAAGCCTCCTTGGAGCTCTACGTGATTGTCCACTACTGTGAATGGTCGCTACTTGTTTGTAAAGCATAAAAATTGTTTCTGCACATTTTAATACCCTGTGTATTACCTACCATCTTTATCTGATGGATTCCACAAATCCTGTCTCTATTTCTCACACACACTCTGCATTCACACGACTGTACTTAGCTGACGGATAACTAATTCTTTGCAGATCTTGTGGTTTCATTTTAGGCGAACATCTCTGAACCCTACCTGATGGATAGGTGTGCGCTGTCCAAAACACAAACTCCGCCTACCATCCTTGATTTTGACTGGTCGCCCATCGTAGATCACGAATTGGCTATGGTGACTGACGAAGGGCTGCTGGCTGTGTGGCACACAAAACAGCCAAACTGTCCGCAACTGCAGATTGGTCCCACCGACGTGCGATTTGTACGAGTTTTTTACGGAGTGAGTCCGTTTTTGGGTCATCCTCTTCTATCATCCAGGAAGATGGGCTTCGACGTTGTCCCACATAGTTTTTACATGGCAGACTTGCGCATATCACTCTTCTTTGGTCGTTCATCTGTTGTGCAAGGCACTAGTAGCAAGATCGGATTTCGATTTGACAGTTCAACACAATTCGCCTCAAGCGGCTGCATCGTAGTCCACACACGCCTGTCATATGAGTTGTTGACGTCAAATCACTGCGTTCTCCTTAAGTCACCAATCAGCTTCTGATTCTATCAGTTTGCCCTCTTTTTTTTCTCGAAACCGATGTGCCTTATCCACTTATCCTTTCAACTTTATGTCTATTTATCCGTTCACCACACTCGTCTGAATGCGACTGAGTTGCCACTGTGTTAGATCAACATTGTGTCATTTAATCAAGGTTGTTCTTGTTAATTCTCTATCACATCAACCCAGCTACAAAAGTTCAATCAAAACGTACCATGGGATATTTTGAAAGAAACTTTGAAATGAACCACAAGCTATATAACATGACTACTGTCGTTTTATTTCGTCACTATAGTTCACAACGTTGGTCAAGACTAAATGGGATGTTGAATATGGATTACGTTATGTGGACATGGTGAGCGTTTCTATGAGGCTGGCTTGGTACTAAGACGATCGTCGGCACGGACTTCGAAGGATTGGACAGTATCCTTGTGGGTACACAGTTCAGGGTTATGCAATCTGGTTGTGATCACGTGAACGATCGCCAGAATGTCCAGTCAGCATTTCGTGAGTTGAGACTGACACTGCTGCAGGTATCTGTGATGTGTACACTGTGGATATTCTCTGACCTTACTGTCAGTTAGTTGAGAATACAAGGTAGCTGCTTTACAGGCTGGACAATGTGGCTCCTCATTTGGATTTCGCTTCGTTCGTTTTAGGATATTGAAGTTGTCGACGGTGTGAGAAAACCCAACATGGTCATCAAAACGGTAGCTTGTCAGAATACTTGTTTAAGTCGGTGTGTTTCGGGTTAATAGATGTAAGTCAGAACAACCCGATCACAAAACACCCCAGTGCACAATGCCCATCAATGCGCCAAACAGTAGGACAGTCGCAACTTGATCACAGAGCCTATCAGTGGGTTGCATATCGGTGAGCTACTGCTATCCAATACAATTCGTGCACACGTTCATTGCTGGTCTAGCTGAGAGATAAACATTGTATCTGACCCGTTCCTACAGTAGTCTTCTCATCAAGCTTATCTGCGGTGAATGCAGTTGTTCTGGCCAGTCACGTAACCTTTGTTGAATACCATTTATTCATCAAACCAACATTTCACTGGAATCAACACAATTTAATCAAACTTGCCATGTTGACACTCAGTTGGGGTTTGGAAGTTAGACTGATGATCCCGGGTTTCGTCGCACGGAGACAAAAACGCACGCGTGGAGGCTCATAAGTAACTGATTCAACGATTGTGTGCACCTTCTCACATTAGTGATGATTCAGTCCATACGTGATTCGTTATTTGATAAACTGAAGGCAATGGGTTAGCTCCTTTGGATCACCCTGTCATCGATTTAAACTAAGAAGGCTTTTGCTAGAATCTCTCTTTTCATTTTTATCTGTTCATTTCTGTCAAATATTTCACGACTATAACGTTGTTACTGAGTGTTGAAGGAGTTCCAGCCGTTTGACAACGAATACGTGGACGATTTAGGATGCTGTTCACTTTTTGTGCAATGAATTCCAGTCAGGCTAAGAGTAACTTAGGTGACGGGACTGATGTGAAAACGAATCATTCGGAAACGGAACGGTATTGAGCGAGGGTTACTTAAGCGATCGCAATTGAGAAAGAATTGCACGAACATGGCAGCGCAGAGGATCGATAACGGATCCTAAGCCGTTTTTCGTAGCAGTTCCTAACTGACTAACCAGTATTAACTGACCCAGACTGTTCCTTCTGTCATCGAAATTGTATGTACGTTTTTTCTACTGACGGAACTCGAGAAACATCTCTGTTACTATTTTATAGATGAATATAATTTAGACGGTTGACTGTGATGTACACAGCCTGCTTCAACAGTTTAGCTTCCCAGTTTTGGACATTTCCACCTCCAGATAGCGCAGCTTATTTTGCATAGTTGTATCGTTTTATTCATCTATTCCGGTGATCAAGTCCAATATTTCGGTTGTTCCGGGAAAATGGTTAACTGTTTGATACACCTCTAATTGACATCACTACGCACAGGTTGCCCACTAAAAAGTGCTTTAAACCGGTTCAACACAACGTTAGCTAACAGCTTAGTGTCACACCTGAACACAGATACTGACGCAGTCCGTTCATTGAGGTAATGAAAGAACGTTACAAACTTGGAAAGCCAGATGTCTCTCGTGCGTTGGATTGTTGCGCACTCCATACAGAATTATCATTCTGAGGTACAAGCGGTGTTATTCTTATGTAGAACGTTGCACTTCAAACGTACACTTGTTGCGAATTTAGTTGTCACTATCACTTGGTTTTCACATAACGACTTACCTCGTATTTCCTGGCTATCAATATTGCGTTTTAAATAATGTGTGGTCTTATTGTAAGTCGGTTTTGGATAACCTTAATAATACTCCTGTCAACCTAGTGGTGTTAGATTTTATCGTCAATGAATGTGATAGACAATTTGCTATTGCCTTTTCGATTCTGTATTGTTTAGCCATCAGGGGAACAAATTCTCACTCTCCCGGACAAAGTCGGATGGCCTAAGCATGGTCTGGGTGTGTGGAATGCACATGATTTTCAAAAGGTCGCCCCGCGCTTATGGCGATTCGATGGATCGCAGTCTGTCTCAAATCATCCAGTACCGTCTGACCCGGTAGTGACGGATGTCGCGTGGAGGACCTGTGTTACGGGCTCGCGTGAGAGCATGCAGTTGAACTTTGCGGAGGAAACGGAGGAGTGTTTCAAACCAGAAGTTGAATTCGCTTCTAACGGTTCTGACAACAGTAAGCGCGATAAATGTTTGTGTGTGAACGTGAAGTGGATCCACATTCATACCCGTACAACATGAACTTGGAGAGCTTGAGTTTTCTTTTCCGGCTGAAAACTACTGCATAGACAGACTTTTGTACCATCCATTCACTTAAGTTTTGCATTAACTGTAAGATCTTTGAGAGACAGATCTGTTTAGTGTATTCTTCATAATTATAGAAGTGTAACAGGATTCTTGCAAAATTGTGAACTGTGTAATGCATTTCTACAAATCGTCTACGATAATTCTAACTTGAAACTGAATAGCTTTTGGGCCTGTAGATACTGTCGATGATTAACAACTAAAAGACTTTGGTGTATTCAAATTGTCAGTTATTTTCACCCTAGTAAATCACAGTGTAAAATATTCTCAGGCTCATTCGACTGACGCGTTTGGTACCCGGAGGAGAAATGTTAATAAAAATCCATATCAGTCGTACAGTTGACCAGTCTTCTTAATGTGATATATATATATATATATATATATATATATATATATACTGATGGGCGGTCGCGGATTTAGCTAATTTTAAGCCGAACATCACCGACAGTCGGTTGCAGCTGTTGCATTCATATAGACTTTTCAGTCGGGCCCTTTCGAAAAAAACACTAGACTCGAGTTTTGCTCTCATTAGAGCTCGTCAGTAGTGCATTTCCTTGCCACGGCCTGGACTAGAACTTAGTCCATGCTTTCATGGACCACCTCGCCACTGACCTCACATTAGGCACGACCGAATTATCATATATGAACGCTGAACCACGTTCGTTTGTGAGTAATGCTCAGGTTGCCAGATCGTCTCTCTTGTGAGAGTGAAACTCGAGTCTAGTGCTTCCTCTTTTCGAAAGGGACCGACTGGGAAGTCTCTTGGAATGTGCCAGCCGCGATCAATTGTGAGTGATGTTCAACTTGAAATTAACCAAATTCACGACTACTCATCAGTAATCTAAACTATCGCCTAGCAGGTTTGGTGAGATCGGAGATTTCGACTTATCTAGGAAGTCCTAGTCGTGGGTTTATCGATTGGAGTTAATCGACAGTAGCTATGTCCGCTCTCGCGACTTCCTCTGGCTTATTCGTGTTAAGCACGACGTGGTAAATCAAGTACCATGGTGCCGTAGCACTGACGGGCTTGCTGATGTAGCCCTTTCGTATGCGCTACAATATCACGTTTGAATAGCCAACTCATTAATCTAAGTCTCAGATTGGCCTTTTTTGTCAATATGGTATGGCATTTTTCGACCACCTCCATACGATAAGACAATATTCAACCATTTTGTGTCTGCATCACTTCTATCTCATATTGACCGTCTGCAAGTTTTATTTTGCTTCCAGTCTTTCAGGCCGTATCTGCAACCTAATCGTTTTTGTGATAGAATCGTCGATCGATCCAGCTTCCGTTGGGATTGTACCACTGAGAAACATTAGAAACAATGGAAACATTAGATACAGTTAAGGCACTAGAGGTGAGTGAGTTATTGACAAACTTCAAAGTACCAGTGTTCCATAGAAATCGGAACACTGTTATGGGTTTGTCTGCCCAGCAGGTTCTCATTCAAAGAGGAAAGTGGTTCTTGGAACGTCGTCGTAATCTCGTTTGAGGAGAAAGTACCTGAACCCCCAACGGTAACTTGTTGACACATTATCATGGGCGTCATCGTCATCATTATAATCATAACAGCTGTGAGTCTGACCAGAAGGTGCTGTAGCTCGGGCGGCCGCTCGCCTCGACGGTGACATGGAATGTTCTAGAAAACGAAGCGTTACTAGAAAGGTGATATAATAATAACAATAATAAAAGGCTAGTCAGAATAAATGGGAATGGTAAATGCAGGTACGTCGTTGACTGTGGCACTGTCATCTCGATTACCTTTTCCAACCAGCGATTCGAGTAATCACCCAGCATGCGACACCTATCCATTTCGCGCAATGGAAGTCAGGGTTTTCATATTTCGTGACCGTGTTGTCGCTTGACCACCATATGGTTTTACCCAACTGTTGGTTGTCTCAGTATACAATGGTCGGTACGGTAAATGCCTATCTGGCGTATGGAGTACGTGATCCAACCATTTTTCCCCTGTTCTTCTGATTAGGTGTTGTCTTTGCGACAGCTTGCACCATTTTCGACCATTTACCTTTGGTTATTTGGGAAGCAGATTTTCAACCAGTACCCGTTTTGTTAAAGTGCCTTTCCTTAGGGTGAAGCTATTTTTATCTTACGTTTTATTTTCGCGTCTAGAACAAATAGTGAAGTAGTTATATCCATATCACTAAACCGTCGCTGTTCGTTCTGAAACTGGTGTAAACCCTAATGATGCTGATGTCATGACTCGTTTCACAGCTAACTGAGCAATCGTAAGTTGACAGTAAAAATGAGCTTGTTCTTGTCATTGTTAGCCAGATCCGTACTAATCATATGCCCTAATATATATATATATATATGCCCAGCCAAATCCCCTTACCATCTAGCGACAATATGATTCCCTCATCTCCTTCCGTCTCACTTCGACTATTGTAGTGAACACGCTTACCGGCTTGTTGTAAACACCCACTCAACCGTGTTAATCCTGGACGTTTGTATTTGTTGCCGCAGTACAGCGCTGATCATAACGAGCAGATGGTGTATGTGGTCTTCTGTGCACTTGCCGTGTTATTCGACGTCTTACTCTCCCTGCTTAACTTGGTATATGACTTACTTTCTTCGCACGCCTAACTGTTTATATATCATCAAATTTGGTGTCCGTTCAACTCACGATCCTCCTCATTTGATTCTACCACCTCACCGACTTGGCAGATAATCCTCAAACTGACCTAGTAACTCTGTCTGCGGACCGCACTTTGCGCATCTACCCAATCCACTTTGCCTTCGTCTATGGTGCGAAACCTTCCGAAGATGTGCCAGTCGATTCAACAGATAGTTCGCGTGAGAAACATTCCGGTGCTGGCGGTGCTGTGTCTGATTCGTTCGCCTCGTTTGTTGCTCACAATGCACCAACAATTACCACCGGTCGTCGTCAACCGGGCAATATGTCTGGATTCAATCGACATAAAGCGAGTTGATTTCATAGTTCTCTTGTTTGTTCTCATCCATTCAAATTTTGCGTACTTTATCATGTCAGTGATCAGCAACATTGATGGTCTATTATCCCACTTATTTGTCTGCCTTACGACGTTGTCCTTGGTGTCTTTTTCGTTTTTCGACATATTTGTTATCTTAATTCGTAGACTGTTTTTTGAGAAACCGTCAGTAGGAAAATCGGGGGAAGATTTTCTTTTCAAATTGATCGTTCTAATGATTGTCGTTTTCCACAGGAAACTGTTATTATTTTTAGTGGTACAAATGAATTGTTACTTCATCATGCTATCCATATGGATGTCAAATTAAAGTCAGCATTCCTTATCACGAAGATTGAAAACAGCTATTTGCGATATTTGTTCACTGTGAACGTACTTTTGTCATTGTATACAGTCTGCAAACCGTGAATTTGACATACACTTTGTAAGTGTCTATTTGAACTCAGTTTGAAACGGACTTATGGTATAACATTGGCTCGTTGTGTTGTGATTAACGATAAGGACCAATTGTATTAAGACGGCAAAACGAACGAAAGCCCTGTTCTGCGAGCGGAACTTGAACTCCATAATCAGACCGATTTTCTGCGTAGCGTGTGATTGCTAGCCATCAAGTAATTGACACCTCTATCACCTATCAGGATAATAAAGCCCATTTTCGACTCTCCTCGGTATTCGTCAATTGAAATGTTGCTGCAGTGCCAGATTCTAGGACAGAATTGAAAAGCATTTGATCACTTCCGTGTCAGCGCACATACCTAGGGGACTAACGATTGACGTAGGCGTTTGCCAAGTTGCCCAGACCGTCGGTCATACGTAATTTATTTGAAAGGAGTTACTGTATCAATCCTTGTGTTTACTTCCTGGTACGTTACGTGTTCAGAGTTCACGTCTGTTGAAGCCGATCGAAGTTTCATCTGTTCCCTCCCCCCCCTTGTGCATTTGAAACCGACTTACGAAAGCGTTGAAGTTGTTTTACTTTTTATCATCTGGTTTGTGACTGAAGAGTTTTGTTTGTTTTGCAGTTCTACTCTACTTCGTTTGTTTTGTTATCCGTTTGTTGTTGCACATTCGTGACTGCAGCGATTATACAATCAAGTCTACAAACTTTTGCAAACTCCCAACCGCTTGCTAGCATACCTGCTTCTCCTAATCAAGAACGAATAATTAACTAGACATTCTTTTAATTTTGTGTTTTAAATGAACAGACTGATGCGTCCACGAAACTTCTCATTTTGAGTCTACCTGTTAGGGCACCCTGTCTTTTTCCACTAAAAGACACTGTTCCAGAAAATAACAACTCTCTCTAATCAGACTGAACACAAATTCTCAAAACAGTCTAGAGGTAACCTTCACTATTTCTTTACCTGCTTGACTAGTTTTCCGCTACACTCACTTATGTCTTGGTAACCATCCCTCAGTCTGGTTCGAGTAGGTTTGCAGATCAACGTACACCATATATATGCCCAGTATTTTTCCTGTTACACGTTTTTGTGCGCATCAAAATGATTCGTCTTTTGGTTTAACTTGGAGGCACTTATCAGGATCAGTCGCGCCACTCTTCTGTTTTTTATCTCAAAGAGGAAACTTCGAGTTTTTTCAAGCTCTCCGTATTCTGTTATCGATTCATCTTATGAATACTGGCCTTCACAGTGCTGCACCTTGTGGACTACATTGTCTAGCTCTGTGGTCTCAGCCGAAATGTACAAAACTCTGTTCGATAGGTACATTTACATGTCAACGCTGATCACCTCCCTAACTCATTGGCACGGGTCACCCGATTTGTCTGTTTGTTTGTTTTGTGTAATGTGTAAGATGTCTCACTCGGCTTCTACAACGCTTTCTATTGATTTGCTGCATGTCGGTGTTTTTTATTTCATATTTCCTGTACTTTTTTCGATGTTTTATTTCATTGTTGCTCTTCGATCAACATGCTCCCTTCCCTTCTACATTAACCTATGTAGTAATATCATCCCACAGCTTCGCTTTTTAAATTCGCCTTCTGAGCCCCTGGATGTTAACTGCACATTCTCTCAGATATTTGTGAGGGGGGCTCAAAATGACCGGCATGTTGGTTTTGTAGTGGGAAAATATCTGACTTCTAGTGTTTATGACTGCTGTTAGGACCCAATTTTGAACAATAAGCCTTTGTTTCATCCAAACGCGTGGTCGATCGAAATCCTTGCTCCTCATTTACTTCTCCATAGCTCAAATTGATGTGATCTACTTCATATAATTTCGTTCCGCTCTTTAGAGCCTTCCGTTTCACGTTTTTCAGCATCTCGATGGACAACAACAGGCAAGCAAGGTTGATGACTCGGTTTCCCGACCCCCTCTCACATCCACGGATTTCGGGAAAATGGGTACGTTCTGTATTGATCAACTACCCCACTGTCCGCTAAGTGTGTAGCACATAACGTTTTAGAAATTGGCTGAGACACTCATGTGAGCAACACTGTATTGTTACTGGAATATCTGTCCTTCTCTTCACAATTTTCTCATGACACAAGCCTGGACACTATATGAGCACTTTAATCAAAACCACTATTCCAATTTCATTGGTATGATCAACAAAATAATAAAAAGTATATTAGACATACGTGAATAGCTGCCAAAACGGCCGAATTGGTGCCGAAACACAGTGTCAAAGCGTTCACAAAACTTCCACTCATAATTTTCGTTTTGTTTACCTGTTCTTCCCTTGGAGCTTTTCTTGAGACTGAGGCCATTTGTTCAAAGTTGATTTGTGATTGTCTAGGGATTCAATTTCCCATTGTACCTCAGAATATGGGACACTAGTGTTTCCTTTTTCCGGTTGACTGTTTATCCTGGTCATCTGGATCACCATTTTACACCGCCGAACATACAGTGTTTCCAATCCATAACAGTTCTTTAAAACGAAAATATCACCTGCATATGGTACGTCACTTACACTGAGGCCACAGAGGTCGTATGCAAGTGTACACGTGTTTGGCAAGTCATACATGAGTGTCACAATGATGTTTGGTTTTGTGCTGAGCATCAGTTGGCCATTTGCTTAGCTGCCTGTTAACTGTAGAGTTCATTTGCTCTCCAGCTTTTCGTTACCATTTACATGACACAAGTATCTCGTTCAGAAGCCTTGTTTTGTGGTATTGCTTATTGGGCGTCGTGAAGCGATGGATTTGTATGTGGTTATTGCAGTCCGGTCAGTTTTCTCGTTAGTATCGGCTATTCACTCCCTGGTATGCCATGTATTAACTACTGGTACTTACGAGCAATCCGCTATTTGTAAGATGTACTTGTGACCTTTTATCTATCAGTGGCGTTTTCTAGCGCTTCCCACTAAAGGACTGTCTTTTGGAAGACCTCATTGTCCCCGTCAAAGACAACAATACATCAGTAGCTCGAGCTGATGTTTATCAGTCATACAACCACGAAGTGCAGGAAAACCGAAGGGGGACCTGCGTACTGAAAACAGCTGTCTAAACTAAAACATTCAACATTAAAGTGCCCACATTTTGCAAACAAACAAGCTAGGTATATGTGAAAGTAAGGCCTCATCAACAGTTTTCACTAACCTCGCATCATTAGTTGCACGCAACTCAACCAAACTAAAGCAACGTTCATGCCACTGAGTCTGATTAGCCTTCATCTCACATAGTCTCCTGATATGGACTTTGTGAGCCGCTAGGAATTCTCCAGCCCGTGAGACGAACACAGCCTACAATGACTCCTCCTTTCGTGAGCGACTTCATTCTGTACGCCATTTCATCATCTGTTCACTTCGCACCTTACGCCTGCCGGCCCTGGCATATACAGTGCGACAAGCGGCTAGTCGGTATCCTTAGTGCATCGCTTGACCATCTAAGTCTGTGCAAATGCAAGGATTGAACAAAAAAACTCGTTTGGCAGTCATTGCCAAATATCCGCTTTATGACCTCTTCCTAATTTAGCCGTTGATGCCACTCGGTGTGAACAATCGAACACAAACATCGGTGGTTAAACACCTGGAGACGGTTCACGTCTTCTACTCTATGTGTCCAAGTTTCGTAGCCGTAAAGCAATACAGCCCTCACAGTTGCCTTATATGCGCTACTCTTAGGCTTCAGAGAGTTACTTCTCTGTCGCTGGAGGTGTTTTGGATTAGCGAATACCACAATAGTCCGGCAGACGCGCGTTTTGATTTCTCCTCCTATATTTACGCCACCGTTGGTGCAACTTCTTCGATGCACACATTAGGTCAGCAACCTCCCGAATTCCGTTATCCGAAATTAATTCTGCTTCATCACAGTAATCTTGTAATAGCACTTTGCACTTTGAGGCTACAAAGTGCATTCCGAAATGTGTAGCATACCCCAAAATATCACATCGAGGCTGGTCTCTGATAAAGTGTGACGGCTTGGTCATTTCGCCACTCTACTTGATTAACCTGGGCAGTATGTCAATTACACTGACAGAAATTCATACTAGAGATGCCACTACGTAGGGTCTGACGTATCACAATTTAATGGTTTTCCAAGTTATGAGATTAGAAGAAGACTGGCATCTTTTTCCGACTACTTTGCCACCCGCCGTCTTTTGGGTGAAAGACTTCGGTTGAAATTCGTGTTCGTTCTCCTTTTTTGTTTTGGGTTACATAACAGTATGTCAACTCACGTGCAATCACGAATATTCACAATATCAATCAGTCTCCAAAAATCGGACAGCTTATCGTGAATACCGTTGGAAGACCACATATTGGCTGTTCTCAAGTGCACTCTCTACTTGAAAATGGTTTTATGGAAGCGGAATGTCATAGCACTTTTTTGTTTGTGTGTTTGAACATTGTTATTCTATTCGATACTGTTCTTGACTTCTTGGTTCAAGCCAAATTTTTCATGTGCTTGTTTGCAGGTGGAACCAAACAAAACGATGCCTATCGTTTATTGGAACAGGAACTCTCCCTGCTGAGTCCCCGAGCCGGACAGGTTAGCGATCGATTATAGCATTTATATGCAGACTGAACCGTGTTGCGATCTGATACGATGAACATGTGGCTGACCAACGCATTTGAACCTAGTGGTGTCATGATAGCGTCATCGATAGAATTCTGATGAACCACATTCAACTGGCTCTATTCGTTTGGTTTTGGATTGTGGATATTCAGGGACGACGAATGTTGTGTTTTTCTGTCGCCCATACGCCCCTCTCGGACTTCAACTGAAAGAGCTTGGTTCTCATCCGCAAATCGAATATCCACTCATCTAGGCTTCTCAGTATCGATTGACTATGTTACTTCTGCGGAATACCGTGCACTTACTCAGTCAGTATTTCGTTCGATAATTCCGTCGACCTCCACTTTCTGATTTCCAAAAATCAAAATGTTGAGGGCAACTGATTGTGTACGATTTAACCACAATAAATCAGACGGTATAACTCAGATGTAAAGATTCAAGGGTAAGCGACCCGTCGATCTCATATGGATTTCCACAACTCAAGGTGCTGCTAATTGATTTTATACGTCAGTTACTATCTGGTCATTTGGATAGAGTAAGTTGTTCATTCCCGATCATGCCATCAATGGTTTGATCTACCGTAACTTACTACGAGAACATTTACAGTGGTTTAAATTCTCTTACAAAGAAAACGCAACCGTTCTCAGGAAGATCGATTATGAGTACGTCGTTTATTTTTGTTCATCTATGTACTCAGTCAGGTAGAGACTGGATTAGCAATTCCTACTCTGTTGGTTTCCAGAAAGGCAAAGTTACTACGGCAAACATATAAGTTAGTGACAGGTGAAGGACTGTAATCACTTCTTTGTTGTCGCATCGTGACGAAACTTCACAGTACTTAGGGGGTGGGTTGGTAGAACCAATTGTTAATAAGCCTGGTGACCATGCGGTACACAGTTTAAACTCAGAGGTGCTTGGGTCTCTTGATCGTTATCATTAGTTCGCGTTTTGCTATGTTATATATGTACATCCCACTTGGACTGATTTGAAGCTGGGTTGTATTTATCTGTAAAAAAAATAAAGAAAAACAATCTGTGTTGTTGTGGTGGGCTAGTCTTTCGCATGGCTGGTTACATTTCTATTCCTGTTTGATTTATTCATTTCCCTCTATCTCAGTACAAATTAGAGGAGACCGACCTAATCAATCGTAACGTTAAACTGCAGCTATGGTACTGTCGACGGCAGCACTATCATCAACACACCATCTGCTCGGCAGTAGCTGGCGTGCGCGACCGCCGACCTAGTGCCGAAATGGAGGACCTGGACAGCTTACTGTTACTTCCCAGCGAGATACCATCCACTCTGGATGGTTCTGTTCGTGTAGATCATCAGTGGCGCACTACCGTTGAGAGGAGCAAATCGTTTGGTGACCTGGAATTTTTGAGTGGTGATGAATGGCAACCGCAAAACCCATCGCCAGTCTCACGTCAAAGATTACCGGCTGGAATCAATTCTCACACGAAGCAGTTCCGGATTGAGTCACCTATCCCGTTGGCCGGAACTGTCACCTTGTGTGTCAACTTTCCACTAACCTATCCGTCCAGTACACCTATATTCAGTGTGTTAGAACACCGTCCTTGTTTACCCAAAGAAGTGATTGAACGTTTATATCAGGTGAGTGTGGGAAGTGCACGCATGTTACCAGTTTGGTTTTGGATCCATTGCTCAGCTAAAATGTCAATATTTACGCCACAGTCCAACAGTAGTGTTTTTTTAGACCTAGAGACTAACCATGATTTGGGTAACTGTCATGCTGTCTTTGGAAAGCAGTGTAGATTACTTACAGTGATAGTGTTGTTACTCGTCTTAATGCACACATGTGGACAGTTTTGATTGAGTGTTGTGTTCGTTTGTTGTCATGTTGGATCCGGCTAGCTGATAACAATCACGTCTCCCCATGTTTTGTTTACGATTAGATATCTTTTTCAGATATCACCTCCGTACTTCTAGTTTCATTTTTTCTTACCACGCTATAGAGTTGGATACTTTCCGGAGATTCTTTCCCCCCTTTATTTTGATGGTTGTCTAAACCTACCGTATTGAACTGTCACTGTGTAACAGAAGTCAGAAACGGGTGCGTTCTACTTCCGTCTCAATACTTTGTTTAGGCTCACGCCAAGTGGCCTTCTAATCGAGTTGAACGAGCAAGCGCCATTTAGTCGCGATAGTGATAATTCACAGCTAAAACAGTTTGACATAAAGTCATACCTTCACAGTGTCCGCTGAATATTCGCTGGTCCGACTCGATTACTACGTCTGTCAGCGTTCGCAGCGTACAGTGTTGAAACCCTTGTCTCTCTGTCCACTTCCGCATTGTTCCCATGCGATCCGCTCCGACAGAAACAAAACTTGAAATTTGTAGCTGTCCTGTAAAAGCTCTAGTTAAATATGCTCGACGGTCGGTTCACAGGTGTCAGTTACTATTTGGGAATAACTTTGTGCCTTTCATCTTCTATCGTGTCCTGGAGTACTTTAACGTGATAACCCTTCCTGCAAACCGAAGGTTTTATCATCATAACAGTTGTTCCTGTGGTCGTCCGCTTTCCTACTCCATTGAAACTGATGTATATCCGCAATTCTTCCATCACGGTTGTTCTGCTCAGCAAATGGTTTTATGTATATGTTGTAACTGGATATACGGCCAACGAACACCTAAACGGAATAGCGGCCAATGAAACGGCAAATAACAGCACGACAGATAACAGTAACGAATGACGAGATATACGCGGTCAGTTTGTCTCTTCCGTGCCAACGCATACACCCGAGGCTACTGCATGAACACAGTTTAAGGACTGGCCTTCAAACAGAGCTTTTTTTGTTGCTCAGCCGAAGACCACATGGTCACAAACCCGTTCATATTTATAGGGTTTGTGACTAGCAGCAAGCAAGATAAAAGGGAGTGTACCAGACAAATGTCTAGACACTACAGTCTAGGCGTGTGGTCGGGATGACAACAGCATTTGTCACGACGGCTGAGGTCGTTCATGAAGACCGGAGCAGTGCAAGATCGTAGCAAAGGTGAGGGTTACCCACAAGTGTACTTTGTTAGTCTTCTGATCACACACTATTTTCGAGGAACTGGTGACTTCCCCGACAATATAACATTTCTGGTCTAGTTGTTTGAAGCGTTGAATCTTATGTGATATTTGAGTTAGGATAAGAATGAGTAACTTTGTGTCATTACTGCACTAATGTGTCTGTGATTAGCGCAGTTTCAACCAGTCCACTATCGACTGTTCTTTGAACTTCAGTGTTGTATTGCGGATTCCGTTCCTCCGAGAACAAGTTTGTTTTTCATTTCGTCCATATTTGCTCCTCATCTTCAGGTGTTACAACTGACTGCCAAAGACTTGGCCCAGATGTCTCGAGGGTGTATGGATCCGTGTATTCGGAAGGCGATTGACTTACTACAAAACATCTCTCCAGCTGGTCTGTCCACTCCTTCGGGCGTAAGTTCAAATTTGTCAACTATTATAGGTGGACTGCAATCTGGTACGATGGATGTTGAGAGAGAGGAATTATGGATAACTTGACTCCTAATTTAATGTCTTTTTGCTTTGTAATCGGTCTTAATGATTTCATCTTGTACATGTACATTCATCACGTAATCCACTGGTGTTAGCGGCTAGAATTAGCGGTCACACGAACACGGGTTGGATCTTCGGTTCCCGGTTGCCCTTACACCTATCCTCCTAATGTATTTTGCCCTTCGGATAATGAAAATGTGCTTTGTTTAAGGATGGACTATTTTTGATGATAAATATTAGCAAGACTGTTGTTAACTATGTGATGAAAATCCACTCGATTCACCGCTTATCCAAAACCCCGACACAATAGAAGATCAAATTAGGGATCAATCCAAACGTCACGTTAAGATACCACATCAGGATTGGACGCAAAACGTCATTGTTGCACTTCCTGTCATTTACCAAGTTCTTTTTTTCTGGATCGCACCAATCAACTTACAGTCTGTGACTTTGCAGGTGTCAATATGATCAGCCAATGACAAACTGTGATTTCTTTAATAGTGTTGCACATCAGTACATGCAGATTTTGGTCTCATGAATGAAAAACTGCACATTCCAACCAGTACGAAATCTTATTTCTTGCATGGAAGGCGTCACTTCGAGTTCGGTTTCTGGGACTAGTGGAAGTCCCTACTTCCGAGTATCTTAAAGTAGTATACTTTTTCAACGAAAAAATGTCTGAACCAAATTAATGCGCAAGTTTCTTAAACCGTTATCATAGTAGTAGAGCTTCATTTTCAAATACTCAATCGATCGGGAGAGTTCCAGCCATAAAATCTCCAAACATTCCGTATATTTAATTCATTTCCTTAGCTTAAGAACTGACCATCGGTTACACTGTATTGCTTTGCTATTATTTGTTGACATGGAAAATCGATCTAGTATTGGGCGAAAGTACACAAAGTAATTATATTAATGGGAAACTCCCAATGAAAACATACGAATTACACTCTAGCTTATGGTCTTAATAAACTGATATTTTCAACATACAGACGTGTATGTTTGGACGGAAGTTGAACTTGGACCGCTTGATTTGCTCTTCGACTTGTAGCAGATGACGTTAGCTTTATATTAAGGTGGCGGTGACCAATATTCGATCGCACCTTAACACTCACAGACAGTTTCACCGACATGGGTTACCTACAACCTTCATCTAAGAGTTCACTGTTATAACCATGTTCTCGGGGCGTGTCGTTTTGTTTCAAGGCAATCCGCATGAGACGTAAAACTGGGATCAGGTCAGTTCTGTAAGAGACTTCGCCGACTGTTTTGACGGGTCCCAAAGATCAGCCCAATGTTTGTCTTTGTTCTATCCGGCGCTGGGCGTATGCCGTGGACTACCACATCCACCGATGTAAACTCCGATAGCCAGTCTGTTGGCGTGTTCTATAACCGGTTTGCATCTGTTCCATTGTTAAGTTTACACAGCGCGTTAACTTCTACACTCAGCGGGACAAATACAATCTGGTCATGAAGCCGCAATCCATTGCATTTCATGCACGTACACAAGGCGAACACTGAATCTGCATTTATTCATTACAACGAAGTCGGTCCCTATCGGCTCATCGCACCTGAAGGGTGAGGGTCGCGACTGATTCCGATTAGTGGTTTTGCGCAGTGGATTAGCCGACAAGGCAGAACGAGACCGTTGACGTAGACAAGCCTTTGCGGCGGGATTGTCCGAACAAACATCGGGACAATGGAGCTGACACTGAATAACACAAGTAACGTTTGGGATAGCTTGTATGAGTCAGTAGGTTGTGCTCTGCCAGGCATCCACAGACATCCCTACAGATGTGTGCGGTCTTCCGGATACTGTATGGGTATATATAAGCGTGTGCAAGCCGTTTCATGTCCATTCCACGGAAACAACATGGGCATTTATTGTGAACACTCAGGACTTCGGATTGATTCGAACCAGCGGCAGAAACGGTATGTCCAAATGCGGCAAGCGCTATCTCAGCTGAGGTGTGAAGCCATTACAGTAGAGCAGAAGGTTCACATTTGAGTAGATATTTACAACGCTGTCACAGTTCACGACTGTGTTTCCTCCCCACCCACATATTATCTACAGTCTTTCATTAAATCGTTTGCACCCAGGAGACAAAACGTTCAACCTAGTCATTTGAAGTGATGCAACGCAATTTCGTCGTCGCTGTAAATCTCTTTATTATTATGCGACCGGATCACTACTCACAAACGAACGTGTTGAGCGTTCACAGATGATAATTCGGTCGTGCCTAATGTGAGTCAACAGGGTTGTCTCATGAAAGCGTGGCCGGAGTTCTATTGCCGGCCGTGGCGAAACTATGCACCACTGACGAGCTCTAATCAGAGCAAAACTCGAATCCAGTGCTTCTTTTATTCGAAAGGGGCCGACTTGAAAGTTTGTGGGAATGCGACAGCTGCGATCAGTTGTGGGTTATGTATAAGTGACAAGTTGATCGTGATTTTTCATTTTTACCCATGTGACTCCTATTTATCTCATAGTTTCTCTAGTAGGTTTCGACTTTTTCATACCACGTGTTTGAAGTACTGATCAAGCACTTGGTAAATAGATGTGTTTATTGTTTTATCAATACCCATCAGTAACACGGTCATCGTCATCCGTAATCAGCA
Source organism: Paragonimus skrjabini miyazakii (assembly GCA_014338405.1). Taxonomy (NCBI): domain Eukaryota; kingdom Metazoa; phylum Platyhelminthes; class Trematoda; order Plagiorchiida; family Troglotrematidae; genus Paragonimus; species Paragonimus skrjabini miyazakii. Next base: position 59,610 of record JTDE01001591.1, on the reverse strand, counting down.
TTTTCGGAATCTATCACAATCCGTGTTCGTCTCAACCAACTGCTCAACTTGATCGTGTTTGCTTCCTTATGTTCGTTCGTCAGGCTTAGAATGCGGGATTATTGTTCGTTGTCATATGTCCTGATAAACACTGACGCCAACATCCTCTAGTTTACTGATATCATGAGCTCTGTTTATTGCTGGGACGAAGGTTATCGATATTTGACCCAATTCTCAAATCCAGTAATTGCCTTATTTATTGGATCCGAACTTGTTCCAAAACCGCATGTCCAGACGCACCGTTCGCTTTGCTGGCTGAGCTATGAGGCTTTGCGGGATACTCGAAAATTTCACGCTGTGACTCTCACCCATCCATCTGTTCTATCGCTACATATGAAATCCACCGAATGTTCCAAAGGATCGATTGCCTCAGAAGGATTTCTCAATTAATTCAGGCTGAATTTCACCGATACTTTTGTTGAGCATTGCATATTTAGCACTTACAGGTAATGTAGCATCTCGGGCATTGTGTTTCTGCTGAATTCAGTCTTTTCCAAATAACAAAAAATCTTTCTATTTCAGCTTATCTGGAAGGTCCCAGTCGTGGGACGATTAAAATTATGGAACAGCTACTGTCTGTGCTATCGAAACAATCATCCGGTGTGAATATTACTCACAAGCCAAACTATTAGACAGTATAATTCGGTTGTACCTAATTTGGGGGTGATTGGAGCGGTAGTCACTAACGTTTGCCTCATGTGCTTATGGACCGGAGGTCAAACCTCGGTTGCCGAGATCTAACGAGGGCGATGCACTAGAAAAGTCTATCTGAATACGACAAAAGAGAGAAAGCATTCTCTTTGTGAGTTTTATGCCGTGTTCTTTTCGTGGTACTTCTGGGCGTCTTTTAATTGTTTAAAAACTTTCCATCATTAAATAAGACCACAGTAACAAGTGTAGCAGTACTCCGGTCACTTCGGCATGCAGCCATATCTTACATCATCCCGAACTATTTTATTTACTGGCCAGCTAGGTAATTTTTCCACAATTTTACATTCGACTTTCTTGTTTGGCGTGCATGTTTTCTTCAACTCAGAAATTTTCATCCCGTTTTACTCTGCTATGATTGTAGCAAATGCAAGCCGCTTCGTACGAATTGGATGCCTTACGATCAACTCTGCTAGAAGATGTTGACGGACTTTTTTCCCGACCAGGCAGCCATACTTGGAAACAGCTGGATACTGAAAACAAACACCGCTCATGTACTCCATTTCCGCGCACTTCCGGTGTCCATTTCACTCCCCAAGGCCTACTGGTTACATTCGGTCTTCGGTGCTCGTTGACAGCTTTGTGCACCAGTCTACGATGTCATGCATCTAACCTACCTGATGCAAGCGCAAACGATCGAACTCCTCGAACCTATGCGGACTTTTGTCGGATGCGACACTTGACTCTTCAAATTGATCATGTCACAAATAACGGTAGAGAGCCAATCCCGTCTGTTTCTAAATCGGAAAAACAACAGATGGAAGCTGAACAATATGACCGTTTGTTGGACGATCAGGTGTTCGACTCCGTTGATCTCATATACATGCAACTGGAGCCTAACATATTATCGCAGTCGGTGCTTGCTCCCGTATGTGTTACCTTGAGTACCATGTGCTATTTATCACATGCCTTCCTGTGTTCAACTAAATCGTTTTATTGATTACTCTGCTTTTGTTTTTCGATCACTGTGTAACGTGGATCCATTTCACAGGATGCTTCCTCGGCTAAAGTCATTCCGACATCTGATGCCGCTGATTTACGCGTTGGAAATCCGGGGCCCATTCGGCGTCTGCATGAATATTGTGAGTTGGTGGCATTCTCTAGTTACTCACTTGTTTACTTCGTATATTCTTAAAATGTTACATCGGTCGTTTCAGTCATTGTGTAGCATCAGTGTTGTTGGACTTACCTGGTTGCTTGAGCAGAACTTGGTAGACGACCCTCTGTGATCCAGCAGGATCAACAGACTGATTGTTCTCCATCTGCCTATTGTATTGTATGTTCATTGTATATTCATTTTTATGTTTTGTCACAGTAGAATTGTACATGACAAGCCTGATATAACGGCAAATCAACCCTTCACTGTGAGAAAACGCTTGGACTTCTAAACCTTGAAAAATCCACAAACTTCCCTAGCCAGGAGCAAAGAAACACGGAAAAAACTTACTCGCCCCGTTAAACCTACTGTACAATGGTGCTGTATTTACCAGTTAAAAACGGAAAATGGAATTTCCATCGCCTCCTAGAAACGTTCCAAACAATGTGTTTGGTTGACTAATGCTCCATCGGCATATTTGAGCAGATATTTAACTCTTGGGACACTCTCCCAAATCTGACTCCAGATTTGAAATCTGTGATTAAAATTTGCCCAATCTAACATAGTGAGCCTTGCTAGCCCGATTTTGAAACGGGAGTGGGTGATAAAGACGGCGAATTTAGTTTACCTAAAGAACACGAATCACGTGAAGGTCACGACTGACTTAATCATGATCGCCTACAAGGTTCAATTAAATCAAACGAGAGCAGTGTAGCGGTGCGTTTAGGTGACATTAAGCTTTGTTCTCAAAAGTGGCTCGTTTCACCCTAATAGTTATATGTGAAAATCTACCCAATGAATAAATTTATTTTAATGAACTTCATCAATACAGAAAGAAGACACATGTTGTGATATGTTAACATTGCGTTTACTCTAATCAGTCGCAAATGTAAAACATACGAGTTATATGACACATAAATAGAGATAGACAGAATATTGACACGTATAGTCACACCATATATTACTTCATCACCACCGCGGTAACCCTATAGATTACTTCATGCGAACCTATCCTTGTCTCACGAAAAGGAATCAGATGGCAGTTTAGCCTTCTAAGATGTACTCATCACTAGGCGTGATGATTGGACATTACATCGATCGGTCCATCACAGTGCAACATAGGGTGGACAGTATCTCCAGTTCTCCAGCTTTGACTCGATAGGATACAAGAGGGGTTTGGTCAAAACTATTTCATAGGGCCAGATATATTTGCACCCCTGATAAGTTGCAGATGAAACAAGAAATGCTGACAGAAACGTTGCTGGCAAACGGATATCCTGAAGAGTTCATAGATATTCACAGCAGGGTGACGAAATTCAGTGAGCCAGTATAAACAGTTCAAAAGAAGGATATATTCTTATTTTTGCAATTCAAAGGTAATCATCTGGCAAACGACGTCAAGTACAAATTACAATGTGCTCTATCTCGTCCGTATGCAGCTGCCAGGTTGCGCGTGATTCAAACCACCAAAGGACCCGTTCTACAAAATCGCGAACGCAGTCTGTCTGATCATTCTGTCTCTCACGTAGTCCATCAGTTCACTTGCAGTTGCGGCGACGTTTACATTGGCAGAACAGACCGACGGCTATCTCAACCAGTGGCAGAACACGTCCCAAACTGGTTCAAACAGCTCATGACACAACACTCTGATACCGCTGAATCAGTTACTCGAAACCCCTCATCATCGATTGCTAGACACCCCATGATGACAGGTCACCAGGTTGACCTACTTAGATCATTTAAAATATCGTTACATCAACACAACCCGAAGTTACTGGCCTTTAGCGAAGCCGTGTTGATCAAAACTCGCCAGCCAGCATTATGTGTACAAAAGTGGTTGAAGTAACCAATAGGGTTACCGTGGTGGTGATGACATAATATGTGATGTGACTGTATACGTGTCCATATTCTGTCTATCTGTATTTGTTTGTCATATGTAACTCGCATGTTTCACCTATGCGACTGATGAGAATGGACGAAATGTTAACATATCGCAACATGTCTTCCTTCTGCGCTGATTAAGTTATTGAGAGGAACCCAGTGTTTCAAGTTTAATGAACTGGTCTAGGGGTTACTTATATTTGGCGAAAGGACCGTCGTCTGTCTGAAAGGACTGTGAATAATTGTTGGTCTCTTGATTCAGTGGACGCATCACTGCAGTTTCGATTTCGTTAAAGTACGGTAACTTTATGTGCTTAGGGTTGGCGGCGTCCAAAACGGATTAGCCTGTCACAGTGATCGAAGCCAAAAGACGCCTGCGCTTTAAACCATCATCGCAAGTGGCTTGCGCTGCACCACTTGCAGTTCCACTCACACACCACGTATCCGGTGTAAACCCAAAGGAATAAGACCAGTAGGTGTGTGTGTGAGGTTTTTGTGTCCAGCTGGCCAATGCTGGTTAGCTAATTGAATGGCTAGCACGAAAAGGAAACCCTTATCTTTCAGAAAATAAACAGAGGGAGACTGCAATGACAAGATCTATACTAAGAAGAAAGATATGTAAAATGTAATACAAGAAGCATTTAAATATAGGAGTGCATGCTATTGCATTCAAGAGAGGATAAAGTTGAAAAACAAAACTCAAAGTTGAACTATGAAAAGATCAGACAGACGATTCATCATTCAATACACCAGCAAAGCCCAAGAAAAGAGTAGATAGATCACAGACACCCACGTTTCTGAAAAGAGAAGCGACTTAGTTGCCAAACGACCATGGTCTTGGTCGATGCATTAGTTACCAGAAGTAGAATGGATATGCTGATGTGACCTCCCTGAGCCTAACATACTCGTTGTCTTTTCGCCGACGGTGCACTACGCTGGTGATTAACTAATCCCAAACGGCCAGCGCATTCGCGGCCGCACACATCGCAACGCCATATAGTCATGTCACCACGACCTATGGTACCGATGGTTCCTTTGCGTACCGCGCGCTTTCGTTCTCAACCGCGCAACAACTGCTCGTTAAACTCGTGGACGCCCGTCCGCATTGTATTTCTCCAAGCAGT
>JTDE01001591.1:22169-48506 GCA_014338405.1 Paragonimus skrjabini miyazakii | reverse complement strand
GATCAAAACAGCACACAAGCCTGACCACCACGCCACGGTAGCAGAAAAGGTCAGGAACGTTAGGTACTAATGGTGTGAACTCTGACAATAACAAACCCGGAATCTAGTGCTTTTTTTCAAGAAAGTCTAACTGGATAGTTCATCTGAATACGAAAGCCCCGATCGAATGTGAATGGAGTTCATCTTGAAATCGACCGAATCTCCTGGATGAAAAATGAGTGACGGAGTTAATCCGGATATGTCGTAAGCAATGTTGTGATTTCGTTGTAAGACTGTGTGAACTTTCACACGTGCTTCTTTTTATCGTTTGAGTCATTATCATTTTGAACCATCCAATCGTGCTGACAGACAACGTTGATGGCAACGACTCCTGTGACAGAGAAGGACAAGAACGAACACAAAGACTACGAACCGTATCTGGATCACGAGTGGAACGCAATGATATCACAAAATGACACGAAAATTAGGGCACCAGTATCGAAACCCAACTCTCGCAACGTAGATCCCACCCAACTAGTATGGAAAAGGACAACCTTCAAACGACTCCTATTTGCTGCTCAGTCCGAAGGCGAAACACTGGTATACGGCAACTGTATTTACAGGTTTTCAGTGGCCTTAGACTTAGGCCACTCAACGAATCAATCAGAATCGAGCGCAGAACTGGAGTTTTGAAAATATTGGCGGGTATCCAGATTGTTGAAATTGAAAAATCTACTTTTCTTGGCAACTAAAACGAAATTGAAGGGAAAATTGCCTTTTTTCAGCAATGACATTATCGATGGTATGGTGTAGAAGTGACCAGTTTGCTTCGTTCTTTTGATTAAGCAACAGTGGATGCACAGGTGCAAACACTGTCTGTTACTCTTCTCTGATGGAATATCTGTGCGGTCGTTGAATTGTTCATTTTCGATGCCCTATGTGTATATTTTTCTGTCTAACTTCTTGTGGTTAAATTATGACTGATCTTTTTGTCTTCCATACTCCAGTCGTTCGCTGAATTTCGATATTTGACGGTTAGCAGACGAAACTGACTGGAATTATCATGAGTCGAGTAAATTGTTGACTGAGTGGATGAGCGTTATTGAGTGAAAGTCCCATAATCGATCCAGTTCCTAGAGATGTGTAACGATAAGCAGCGGGTCGCTTCAATCAGTTTGAATGAGTATGGGGATATTTGGACAGTTCATATGTAACAGTGTAATGAGTTGTGATTGATTGTTGTCCTCGTTTGTTGTCATGTTCGAACCTGCTTGCTGTTGGTAACTGTTGTATTTTTATTCGCTTCTCCAATGTGACTTGTTTACGCACGTTTTACTCGTTTTGCAAAGCTGGAAAGTGATACAATCCGAAAAAGACAATAATTTATCACAGATCAGTTATTCCCAGGGATATCAATATTCTTAGATGTCAGCTACTTCATTTTCAACTCAAATCTTATATGCTAAAGTAAGGTGTTTTCATGGAGTTTCCAGCATCTCTTGTCTCAGTAATTGTGTGGATGTAACAAATTAAAGTGAACGCTTTGAGTTAATTTGAAAACTCACTATGTGTTTAGCGGAGCTTTTTAGACGACACCTTTTTTAATGATCAAACGAGATCTGGTAGACACCTTTTGGAAGTACCTTACTCAAGTAGATTCCCAGACCAGTTGGACGATGGAACTGGAGGCTAACGATAGTCAGTTGTCATTTCTGTGTTGTGATTCATAGGCAAGACGGAATCTCATGACCACCGTCAGTCACAAAGCCATGAACGTACCGAACATTCTTGGCTGTAAGTTTGATCACTGGAAACAAATTGCTGCCAGCATTTCTTGTTCTTTGTTCCATAGAGCTCTACATCTGTTTTCGTGGTAGGAGTGAGCAAAAATCAATACAGAACGAGTTAACGCTAGGAGGTTTCGCTAAGCAGTTTATTGAGAGAATTGAGAATGGTACGCAATCCAGCGTCGTAGATTCCAAGGCGATGGATAAGCATTACTATTATTTCATTCAAGAGAAAGACGTTAGAGGCTCTTCATTAGTTTTTGGGAAGAAGCAAATATCAGGACAGTTTTCGAAAAGAGACAGTGCGTTGTAAAAGCTTGTTGCATCTCAAGTACTCTTTGCCTGTTGATTGAACTGGTAATTGTGTATGCAAGAGTTGTTCGCAAACTTTTTTAAATTGAACATACTGCACTGTCACTTCGAACTAGAGTATATGAACACCTAAGCGCACTCTGAAATCAGTTTGAGTAACAGGTCATGTAAGTAATCACGGGTCACTCGTTAGCCACAGACCATGAAATCGATCTTCAAAATATCGAGGTGATTAAACGAGGTTTCAGTACTATACATAAACGCTCAGCTTCTAAGGCAATCGAAATTTCGAAGGCCACTTGCATTGTGATTAGAACTAACTGGGTTGAATCCTATGGTGTGGTACGTGGCGACCGGTCTCGAATCAGTCGAACTGTCTTCCATTATTGGCTAGATGTGACGACACTTTCAACAAATTTTGATGATAACTCTTTTGTCTACATTTGCGTAAAATCAGTCGACTCTCTGATCAGCCTATCTGACAGCCTGTACTGATTTCGTTTTTGTCTAGTTTTTTGTGTGTCCCCTGTCTACTCTGATTGACAATTTAAACCTAGTTCTGTGCGTGTATACTTGACCCATGATTTATTATCTTCCTATTCGTTCGGTTGCTTGCCATTTGTTTGCTTCAAATCGCACCAAGTTCCTAATTGGTTTATCTGGTCTGGCAAAGCCTCTGTTATAAGTGAAACGTTACTAAATTAAAGATTGACCGCAAGTTGTTTTGTGAAGCATTGGAAAAGCAGTTCGGCCCTGATTATCTGATATCAGACACCACATTTACATCTTGTGAAGATTGAGAGACATCGAAAAATTTGGGGTTTTTCGGTTGAAGGTTAACTAGTGTTTCAACTGATCTTACCTGTGCTGTGTTGTATACTACTCATCATTGCCATCATGAAAATTTAGAATATCTGTTATCACTTTTAGGTATACCAGTAAATGGTTTTAATTGTAACACCACGTTCTATCTATGCATTCATCACTGTCTTCGGCTTCAGGATGTTAGCATTCTGGAGCATTTTCGGAACGAAGACATGTTGCGATGTGTTAACATTTCGTTTACTCTCATATATCACAATTTCGTTGATGATATTTGGACTTTTACCAGTATGGATTATTTTTGATTTGGACGTTACCTTTTTACTTTTATTCACTCCAAACTATCCTTGTCTCACAAAACTGAATCAAATAGAAGTTTTTTTTAGATGTACTCATCACTAAGTATAGGTGGCGTAACGTTCCAGCGATCTATTGATCATGGAGCAATGTGGAGCGAACAGTGTGTTCAGTTCTATCCTTTTACCCGGTTAGCTTACAAACGTGGTCTGGTCGGGACTTTGTTTCATAAAGTCTGGCGTGTTTACGATCCTGATAAACCGTAAATAGAACATGATATTCTTGGAGAAGCGTTACTGGTAGATAAATATTCTTGGGAATTCATTGAGGTCCAAAACATGATAAACAAGCACAGTGAGCTAGCCGACTCAGAAGAAATATATTCTCTAGTTTTTGCAATTCACAAGCACTCTCATCCTTCTCCAGTGATCTGTGATCCATAGCACTTCTATGGTTTTTGTAATGACATATTTGATTCGTTATAATTTCCGTATTATAACTGGCACTTACTCTGTGTAATTGTAAAAACCCGTTAAGAATTCCCGAGAACAGTTGTTTACAAAATCGACTTCTCATCAAAACGGATCACATGACAAATGACATCAAGCACTAATTAAAGTCTGCTCTATCTCTTACGTATGCGGCTGCCCAGTTATGTTTGGTTCCAAATACTGTAGAATCTGTTTTGCATAAATGCAAACGCAGTTTTTCTACCCGTTTTGTCTGTCATGTTCTTTTCCAGTCCACTTGTAATTGAAGTGGCGTTTGTGAACAGTTGAGATCGACAACTATGTCAGCGAGTAACTGGGCACGTCTGGAACGGTTAGAATAACTCGTTCAACAGCTATCTCAAATTAGTGGCTCCGTTGCTCGAAATCCTATATCAGAGACTGCTGGACACCTCATGACAACATGTCGATAAGTTGACATTTAGTTCATTCAGAATATTGAAACATAATCAGACCCCAAAGCTACTGGGTCAGAACTCACCAGCCGACTTTTTGGGCGCAAAAGTTGTCGAAATGACCCATCGGTTTGCTGTGGTGTTGGTGACGTAGTACTTCATGTAAATGTACACGTCCATTCTGTCTATCACATATAACCTGCATGTTTCGCGTTTGCAAACGATGTCAATAAACGAAACGTTAACATATGGCAACATATCTTTTTTTCTGTTTCCGATGAAATTGTTGAAATGTACTTAGTGTTCAAAGCCATTGTTTATTGCCCATCTTTATTCGTTAGTTGAAGAACCGTCCTTCTCGATATGCAAAAAGATTCGTTTTCCCATCGATATCGTAGTTACAGTTCGTGATAGTAAGCCTTTATTTTATTGCACACGCCTTCATCTTTTTCAGATCGGTCTATTGTGCAACTGTACGACTTAAGTGCATGGATCATGCATAAGAAATTGACTCGCACTTACAGGTAGTCATTTTTACGTGTAATATCTTGTTTTGTTTCGTTCTTTATCAAGTAACCTTTTCTGGTTTCTCCTCATATCATCGACAGCAGTGCATCGGCGACTGATGTTGTTGTCTATTTACCAAGCCTTCATGAGACACAACAGCCCTAGTATTGTGCTAAAATGTATAGGATGGATAGTAATTTATTCATAAGACTCCCTTATCTAGACTTATACAGTTACCATCAATACAACACCTACTTCCTTCTGATTCTCATTGTCTGGCTTTGTACTCACTACATAAACTGGTCAGTCAAACGACCGCAATATTGCCATTGAACCGGATTTCATGTTGTCGGCTCTGGAGGTTCGGTCCAAAGACTAAATTGGTCACAAGTCCTTAAATCCAAAAGATGAGCAAGACTTACGCTCTCAGCGTCAGTTGTTTCTCATTTGATATTCTACGCCACTCAATTAGGTGTTCGGTAATGAGTGCAGGGTGTAGTAACCGGCAGGTCGATATCTTTACAGGTATGTTAACTATCTTGGCCTCTAGCTGTTTAAAAATTTTGGTAAGTGAACATGCACACATTTTACTTCCCTATACTATATCTTTTTACATATCTGTTTCCATTTTGGGCACAAGATTTTCCATTTCATGCCAAAGCAAATTAGTTTGGTGCATTAGAATTTTTACGTTAGAATGTTGGACGTGATGGCAAGAACGCGATTGGTCTAACTAATCGGAAGGGACAACCAATCTTAATGAGAGCATTTCGGATTGGCTACTTTGATAGAAATGGAAAATCTTGTGCCTAAAATGGAAACAAATATGTAAAAAAAAGTATAGACTGTGGACATGACGAAACGGTGTCATCCACCGTCATTATCTGTGAATACTGGTATATGTCTGGACGAACTGACTAGTGCAGTCGTTGCTGGCAGTCGGTTCGTACTTGATTAGGCCGGTCCATTATGCGGACGTTTCTTCATGTTCTACCGCTGATTTGAAGGACTCACCGACATTATTGGACTGTGCTAGTTTGTTTCTGTTGGTGTAGCACTCCGCTTCGTATTTATCAGCTGCCTCTATTTTGATTTTTTGACGTCGGTAAGCTCCGTTGTTAATTTCAGTGTTGTGTTTCTCAATTCAAACACTCATTCGATACGATCAATACGACCAACTGCTTAGATTTTTCACAATGGATTTTAATTATATTGATTGAATAATCTGAATTCATGCTCCGCAAGTCGAAATGCGTGTACAGATGGTGACCGGCCCCCACAGCGACTAAAGCCGAGGAAAATCGGTGTGCGTATGTGTAATAATGGGATTTAATCAACTCACAGAAGCTCATGCTTATTGAATGCACGAGATACACGACCTGGAAATTAACGAGAAGCACGTGGTTTAACAGCAACTTCTTGAGTTAATCGAATGACAATGAGACTGTCATTCGGACATACCAGGTCCTTCAATAGTTAACACAACTCACAATCTCCGGCAATAACGAAGAACGCTGATTGGTTTTTCTTTTTCACATCACGACGAATGCTGCATCATAGTTCGAATCTTTCGACCCACTCCTGCACTTCACTCACACCAGCGTGAAGTTTCAATCACTCCGTTGCAAGCAGTTCCGTTTCGCGACGCCAATTTTTTATACTAAGATTTCAGGACTCTGAATAGCTTTCGAAATTATGCTTGGTTTGAAAGCTTCCGCTTAAGTAATAAGAAAGAGACTTGGGACTGGTTACAGTAACTAGTCGTTACTCATGAGACAAGAACTCTGATTGGAGGAGTTTTCGACTGATCTTAATGGTACATGCAGAGTCACAGAACGTAAGTTGATTGGTGCAATACACCACGAGAACCTTGGGGAATAACAGAACATGTAACGTCGAGGTTGTTCGTTCAATCGTGATGTGGTATCTCAAAGCGACATTGGGATTGGTTCCTTGCTAGATCGCCTGTTGTATTGGGGTTTGGATAAGCGGTGAGTCGAGTAAATTTTCACCACATTATGTTACCGTAAGTGACTTTCGCTGCATCTTTTGTGGTTCCACTCTTGCTGTGCGTAACCCACACACGTTGAGCTGTCGTGCGAACAATTGCTCAAACGAGTGTTTGTAACCGTTTAATGTGCGAGTGCGCATGGTGATATCCCTTTTGTTGAGCCGTAATGATGTTCATGATTCCCGGATCGTGAGTGGTACACCAGTTGGGCGGGCACTTAATGTTTCCAGCTAGTGAGTGTGGGACTCACAGGAAGTTGAACACGACTTATGGTTTTTAAATTACTCTTGGTCGCTCCAATTATCACTCGTTTACTGATTGATTGGTTGTTTCGTATCTTCCGCCACGGGGATGACGTGATAAACGTTAGTTTGCTCTTCCTGGCATGTGGTCCAGCTTCCCAATAGGATCCGGACGCGTGAACTTGTTTGGTCGCCACTGCTCAAAATCTGTCACCTAACCAGCTGATTACTTAGCCGTTGACATCATCCGACGCATACGACTGGACGCAACTATCGTCGTTCAAAGAATTGGATACGCCTGACGCCCTCATCCTCCAACAGTCACAGCTTGCAGACATTGTTAAAATGCACTGACCGCGATGTTATGGATAAGACTGTCTAGTTTAGGTAACACTGTTGATGCCTCAAGTTGCAGAACTCCGTTTTAGCGTTAGGAAAATATCAGTTTCGTTTCCACTTTCCGTACTGTCATCACTCAATGCACAAACCTGTCAACACGTTCCAGGATCTCAATTTATGTGGGAATTGTTGTCTTCTTGACCAATAGTCTTTTGATCTTCGCTTTTAGTAGTGACGAGTATGACAATGGTGTACACCATTCGATTCCTTCTCTGGTTAATTCGGATGGGCTCAGCCCATTTCATTACTTGTTTGCGCCAGTCTCGACAAAACTTTTTCTCGTGTCATGTAACTTTTATCAATGTGGACAAACTGGTACTTATCTGATTAATTTTGCAGCTGACGGAACAAATGTCAATGGTCGCTGAATCTACAGTAGGTAGTGTCTCTCAAAACTGGATAGGTACCGTCTTGAGCTTGTAACGGTATTTTAATTCATGTTCTACGTTTATTCTCTGGTTTTTAATGCTGCAAGTTATGTGTTTTGATGCACCGAACTCGCTGCCTCGCATATGGACTACATAATGTCAAGCTACTGGAACGGCTTAAGGAACTAGGGCTTGTATGCACGAGCGCGTGATTGGTAGACGGTCTCGTTAAAACTAGCGCACCTCTTTCTTTCTGTTATGACCAAACGACAGTACACCCATGAATGACTGATTCGTTTTTGAGCGTTAATCAATCTCCAACTTTTTCCCGTCATTCTGTCAACCATTAATGTACACGCCCATCCGAGCTAAACATTATCTGTTAGTGACTTATTTCACTTCTGCTCCTTCGACTATTTACTTTGCATTTTAACTGTTTTCAGATTGTTTTTTTTTCTTGCACTGTTGACCATCTCTTTTACTGTATAGTTTAAATTCCGATGACGTGCAGCAGATGTGCTCACACAATTATTTGGTGGCTATGGAAACTGGTCGTAAAGATCTACTCCGGGTAAGATTATTCATTCTCCTCCCTCCCGATTCTTCTGTGTTTACGTGCTCGTTGTTCTTTGTCTTTCATAACTTTTTTGTAGCATGAAAACATTTCTGTTTACTGAAAGAACATTTATTTAGGCGTTGTAAAACAGATGTATTGCTTGAATTCAATACATTTATTACTTCGCTGACTGCAGAAACTAAACGTACGTTTTCCAAGTAGAGCAGGTATTGTGAACATAATTGTGTTTCACTGGTTACACCTGAAAACAAGACCATCATTGACTGTTCTGTTCTACGTCACTATCACCGAAGTCTCTAATTGACTGTACTCATTCTGTCTACCGTGCTTACCCTCTTCAATCAGGAGGATCCACTCATGCCAAATCCAGAATTGACATGTCGTTGTTTTGTTTCTATGTATGTTCTTTTTGTGACACCCAAATATAGTCACGAAATAGTGAATGTGGTCAAAAGTGATGAGATTATGCATGAAGTGTTGAATTGATATTACCCATACATGCTGTCGACATCACTAACAAGACGCTTCGTGAGTAAAAGTGGATATGGGGGAGAAGCTGTCTCATTTCATTCACGTTCTCACTTTCCTGGCCTCCGCATTATGCTTACTTGAATACACGTAGAGAATTTCATAACAGTCACCATGTTTTAATTTCTTCCAGTTAATACTGTTGTGATTTAGCGCGCTTATCCTAGTTAATGTTCTGTTCTTGATAGACCAAGTCAGTTAATTTTATTGTAGCCAATCGAGTACTATACAACTTTCATTAACAACGTGTTGTACTGCCATGTATTTGGGATTATTTCACATTAGCCTTAAATAAACAAAACTCATCGAATGTAGTAGAGTCCATAATAATATAACTCTTATGATAAGACATCCCTTTTCAGCAGTATTTATTACTCCAGATATGCATAAATTCCCTCTCATTTCAACCCATACAGTTCAGTTTGTTGTTAAAAGTATATTTGAAAACGTGAAACAGAACGTCGTGTACAAGTATTTCTATCTCTCACATAGTACTATACCGATAACAGCGAGAAAATACGGAAGCGAGTATGAAATAATCATAGTCACTTGGAATAACAACGTTCCGAATTGACATCTACAGCGACTAGTAGTTTACATGGTTTTCGTTTTTTTTTTGACAGGGACAACTCCTCCCTCACATGTTGATCCACCATCCTTTTTTACCATTCTTACAAAGGAAACGTTTCTCTGTTCCGTTCAGTTTGACCAAATCAACCATTTCTCGGAAACAGTGCTCATCGAAGAGCTTCTTTCTATTGTTGTGTAATGAAACATCCATTTTTGTAGGATGTTAAAGAAATACCTGACTATTCACATTTTCAGAATTATCACCTGTCATTGCAAAGGATTACGCCGTTCATGCGACCACTTTAGGTATACTGGAACATATATGGTTCGACCTACGACTGCATTGATTGGCTTCAATAGCCAAGCAACGATGATGTTAGAATGCGGCTATTTGATAGCACTTATTGAGCGGTTTCTTTCGCCCAGTCTGTCAAGAAGCACGACGGTTAGTACATGTACTAAGGATTTGAGCTAGTCGTATGCCATACGGAGTACTTTTACCAGATATCATAACTGGTTGGAGTAAACTGTGGAGCGGACAAGTGATGAGTTGGTATAGGGGACTGAAAACTCGTCTGTTAACTTTGGTTAATCGTGTTAACCTTTCGGGCGGGGCTATCGCGATTCACAGATTCTTTAGCTAGTACGTTAAGAGTGAGGCGGCAGACAAGCGGATAAAGTAAAATGAATGTTACCTTTGTTTTGCTGAGTTATCTGTGAACTAGTTTGAATTGATGACAAAAGACAATGAAAATCACAGAGAATCTATCTTGTTTGTGGCGCGTTGGTTCCATTTACGGATCAGTATTTTGTTTGCAAAATGTAGATACCTTGGGATTGAGAGCATGCATTTTGACACTAACGCTTCTCAGTAATTAGGTTGAATCCCTCCCACTGAAAACTTGTTCTTCTGTTCATGATTGTTTGACAGTTATGCATCCAACTGAACCACTGAGATATTCTTGTCTATTATATTTATTAGGCATGACATGGTTGGGTACATCTGCGTTCCATACATATGCACTCGAATTTTCCATTGAGGACCATTTTCTGCCGCGTTTAAAGCAGTACAAACAAGTCTTGTGAGTTTTGTTTACTGCACGATACAATGTGGGATGCCTGGTGTTTCTCTTCAACACGTCCTTGCAAATCAATGTCTGTCTTCTCCTTTGCTTTGAGCACTGCATTTCACGCGACATTACCTCACCACTTTATTCAAGGGCTGTTCATTAACCTTTGGTTTCGTGACTTCTATTCATTTAATCTAAAATCCAATTGGCATTGACCTGTAAATGCGCATTATTCGCCGGGTGGCAGGACTAAACAGCAATAATACATTATCTTGTTGGACTACGTAAACGCCGGTGATTCCGCTTAGTGGTTTCTTGCCTTATTTTTGTACTTCGATTGTTTCTCATCTGAGTACATTGGGATAGTACAAACACTTGTATAACATTGTGTTTTCAATTTCCGCGTATTTCGGTAAAAATGAACATGTTTGGGTTAGGACTGACCAAGTTTAGGCAGCGGTGTTATGGTTGATGGATAGCGCGGTAACAGATTTTGCCACTTCGTTACATGAATCCACGGCAGACGCCAAACGGGTATTTGCTATTACTCCTTGAGTTGCTTTTAATGGGAAATTTTGAGTTCAAACGCTTCCAGTTAAGCAGCAAGTAGCTGTGTCCTGAAAGTGACACGTCGTTTGCCAGTATCAAGGTGGTTATGATGTCACTTACGTTGGCGAGACCGACCATCAAATGCGGACTACGAATGTCAAGCAAGTACCGGGCTGGACCGAGTGCAAATTACGCAAGCGATCGCTGAAGTACCAATAATCGCCAGACCTACAGCAGCACCTGTCAACCATCACGCGGTACTTACTGCTGACGTACAATCGACCCAGCACTGCTACTGTGCCCAAAGTCATGTAAACTTCGACCTACCCGTTTATTCCCCGGTTTGTTGAAGCAAAGATTATGAGACCAGATTCATGCTATGTTTACGGAAAGAACTGTATGCCGCTTTTTTGTGGGCTTGTGAGCGGTAAAGGATTCTGCACCTATGTTTCCAAATATGCAGGGAACTCATGACGTAAATCATCCGTCGTGGGGTTCATGAACCTAGTGTACTGGTTTTAGAGGTAGGCTACTACGATATGTTTTTCCAGATTGTTGTTTCATTCGGGACCTTTAATTGGTGCTACACGTGGCGAGCAGGGTAGGTAATGTTTGAATAGTTTTTGTTGTGCTCGGACATCTTCCATCAACACGTATCACTGTTGCGCCTGTCATAATCTGAGAGGAAATGTTCGATTTCTTATGATAAACATGTGAACTGTAAATGAAACTACCATTCGAACAGTTGTATGAATCATTTTTCCTAACATCCAGAACTTGATGCACTTGATTGTTCATGGTTGTTCTTACGCTGATTGGTTGGTTTGCGTGTGAACTCAACATCTATAGTTAATCGGTCCCAAACCGTTGATAGAAGTTGCATTCCATTTTTTTCAGGTGTCCTGGTCGTTAGCGTTTTATGCTTTATTGCTTGACTACAAACATCGTTCTGCCGTTGCACTCACCATTTCAGTTCTGGCAATATGCGGTCGTTCTATCCGCTTCGATGGTCAAATTTTCTCGCGGAAATTGTGGCATTCCTCCACTCCCTGCACATCCAGTTGGCAAATGGATGTTTAATGAATGGTAAGCTTCCAGTAACATCTCTGTAATTTTCCTATGGTCTTTGTGTTGCTGAGTCCTCCGCGCAATTATTAATCAAGGGTTGCAGTGACCTGTGAAGATTTACATCGATTTTGATTAATTTTCATCATGTGTAACATTTTTGACGAACCAGTGAGCATTATCCACTTGTTTGCTTTCATAACACATGTTGGAGCTTGCACTTACCTCCAGAACAGCACAGATCGGTAGTTACCTTCAAAGAAAACTCAGAACCCATCACTTGCTATTCTTGGCTACATCATTTCCTCCATGCTAATTCACACATTTTGGACTGTACTCAAATAGTCTCACTCATCTGAACACAGGCGAACTATCCGCCGAGTTCCACTACGGTTTATTCACTAAGTTTAGCATGTTAATCCAGACAGCGATCAATCTGATCTTGGTTTGCGTCGTAGGTATAACAAAGTCGAATGCAGCGCACCGTTTCCAAAATACTAACCCACTTGTTCATGTTGTATCACCTGATGTAAATGAGAATTGTAAATGTACGAGTTCAGTGGATCAACGTTGGGAGCACACGAGCCGTTATACTTCCGTGTTGAGTATACATGATATCTAATTTCAAGCACGTTCTGTTCGAAACGTTGATCGGATTAAATATGTACTGTATGTGTTTCGTTGTAACACTAGTTTTGTATGCTGATACGGTTATTCTCATGTTCATATTATGTTCCTATTTATGAACATGCCTTGCCTCAATATTTCATACGAGCAGGTTTTACCGAGACGAGTGGATAACCAGTTTTTGTCTTCTATGTTCAGTAAACGAAGTACTTATCAGAAGTACAACTGAAACTCATAATTCGTTCTAATCACGGAATACCGTCTTTTAGTAACTTTTTGATACGAAAATTCATCAGTTGGTAAAAGAGTCATACTCGTTTTCAGAGATCGATGTCAGATCAATGTTTATTGACAGACAGTAGAATTTCAGTTGTATTCTCATTCTTTCTTACTGTTTTAAATCATGAACTATTTTCTATCAGATCGCCTTTGTGTGTGCTTAGAATCTGGTAACAATTTAAATACATTTCAAGAATTTAACCTAAAAGCATTCCAATCACGGTATTATTTAGTTTTGTCAATTTGATTAATTTGTCCAGAGTCGTTTTTATTTGTACAGTTATATGTTACTTTTTTTGCTGATATTGCTCATCACCAAGTTGCTTGGAAATGATAAAGGTCTTCTACTCGCAACCAGTACATTTCCACTGTCCAACAATAGCATTGCTAGATTCTAACATGAACTGCTTGAGTAATCCTGTGGGGACAATTGACCCACTTGGATTATTCGGTGGATTTCATAAGGCATTAGAACAGTTGGGTGACTGAGTCAAAATGTGAAATTCCGGGCTTTTTTTTTTGAGGGTTTCTAGCTCACCTGGTAGAGCGCTCGCCGCATTTCAACATGATTTTTATCTCTGATTCGAATCCAACCGAAATTCAGGTTTTTCGTAGTTACGTCTATTTTGAATTTAGTTATTCAAAGAATATATTCAAGCAGGGTCTAGTCAGGTCATTGTATCGGAAACTATGTGAATGACAGTTCTCCCCCAAACCCTACGTCAGTGATCAAAAAAAGTGATCCACCGAACAACCAGACAATCTTTTGCAGATCGCATTTGTGAAGAACGACAGTATTTTGTTACCAAATAATTCCTGATGTATGCTGCACAATTGACAGACCGTTTCAAGGAATAAACAAATTCCAAAGGAAATCAAGTCACCTTTATGTGAACACGAACTGGTGGAATGCGTGATGTTTTTGAAATTGTTTTCATACTCTCACGTAATTTTCGAGTACTGTTCATCTGTACGATGAATTTGTCATTGTACATGTCGTGACACGTTGCGGTCGAAGAATTATTCGCAACAAAATCATCAATAAAAAGCGTACAGCAAAGTCTATGTTTAAGAAACAGCCTGCTTAGCACTTCCTTATACCTACTGTGTAGTTTGTGACTCATTTCACCTGACCCGCTTGTGTTGTCTCTTCGATAGGTCTTATGCTTTTTATGCAAGTCAAGCTAAGTAAATATCGTTCTTTATGTACTCCAGGAGGTGAGATTTAAGCTTTTCATGCAGTCATACCTTGAGCAGCTAAGAGTTGATGAACTCAGCGATCGTGAATCGCATGGTAATAAGAATCATCATGTACCTGACAGAAAAGTTAGTAAACGGTCACAATCGGTACTACTTGAAAAGAAGTACTCATTCAGATTCGTGGTTAATTCAAGAATAAGCAGGTAGGGTTTGTGCAGAAATCGATTTGAATAAGGAGTAACTGAAGTGAATGAAGATTGGATGATTGTGCCAGAATCTAGTCCAAGGTGTAGAATTGCATTTAGAGAGATCCGAATAAAGAGCATGGGTTATTGTAGGTATTATTCTAACTATTAAAGTTTCGCATGAGAAACCATAAAGTCAACGAATTGTTTGTGTGGTATACCATTACGGTGTGTTAGTTGTTTTAGGTATTTAACAAAATGTTCGAAGTCTTTCGGCATCTAACCAGAGAAACTAACACAAAAACGGTGATACATCCATTTGGAGAGCACATGTGTACTGATAAGTCGACTGGTCTAGTGGTGTGAAGTGAAGGTAGATTTCAAGTGCCTGACATTAACTGTGAATTTTCTGATTTCTGTGAAAACATCAGTAACATGAACTGACCATATCATGTGGCTCAGAAGAATTCCCAGAGAAACAGAGATAGAGATATGTTGTGCATCTGAAGGGATGAGCATGCATTAATCCCCTTCATAAATGCGTAAATAATATCAACACATTTTTATTAACATACTGCAGGACTCTGACCGGACTGTTCAGCAGAACGGGCAAAGAAAGTTGATTACTGATGAGTAGTCGGGGATTTGGTTAGTTTTAGGTTGAACATCACTCACATTTGATCGCAGCCAGCCTCTTTCAAAAAGTGATGTTCAGTTTGAAAGAAGTTGAGTTGAGTGTTTGATGCCCAACATCATCTCATCCGGATATTTGATTGTAAAGATGTGTTCATGATCTGAGAAGATAGCATCTTATAGAACACCCGAACCAGTAGTGTGGCGATGTGGCTTGGCTATCAAGTAGCGTACCTTCCTTTCGATTATGCAATCCATCCCTTAAATAGCCGATGGTTTATGTTTGAATGCCAGGTTTCTTGCGAATTTGAAGTAACGTCCATGTAACAATGTTTGTTTCCAAACGTATCTTTTCATTTTAAGAAACATGTGCGGCCGGCTCCAGTTTTTCTGTCAAGTGATAGCAGAATGGAATGAACAGGACAACCAAGAGCACCAGGGTTTGAGCTTGAGCGATGAAAAGTCTAAAAGTCGACACTTTTGCATTTTTCGAAACACTGAGTGACTCATCATCATCATAACAGCCATGAGCCTGACCAAAAGGTACTGTGGCTCGGGCCGCCGTTCACCTCAACAGTGACGTAGAATATCCTAGAAGAAAAAGTTACTGAGGAAGCTGAGAATTAATGAGAGAAGGCTAACAGGAAGAACTAGAAATGGTATGGACACAGGTCCGCCATTGACTGCGACACATCGCCATCTCGGATAGCGTCTCTAACCAGCGGTTTGAGTGATCACGAGGACCCCATCCAGGCAGGCGACACCTACCCACTTTGCTCAATGGAGCAGTCAAGGTCTTCATATTTCGTGACCACGTTGTTGCTTGACCACCACGTGGTTTGACCCAACTGGAGACGACTGTAAAATCTTAACATACTTCTTACTAACGATGAATTATAAACTGTCAGGTCCACTTGCTTTGCTACACTTCAACCGGATGAGTTCTTTGGAAGTATCCAAACTCTCGATGTTGACAGCATGTTTATTGGCTTGGGGTTTTATTCCACTCAATCTCTTTTTGATTTGTTTAATTTTGTGGGAGCTTTTGTCGCACAATAATATGTGAATGTACAAGGAATTCAAACGATTTAATTCACATATGATATACTGTGAAAAGTATTTCGCTGGTATATGATGTATCGCTGTATGAGGTGTTCTGGCCCTGTTTGCAGATGAGCCGTTTTCATATAGAATGAGACGTTAAACTTTTCTACAAGCGTGTTTTTCGTGTACATGCTTTGTTCGACATTTAAAAACAGAAGAACATTCATTTTAGCAATTAACTTCTATCCTTTCATTTCCCTTAGTTCTAAACCTGACTGCTATACTCATGATTGTGTGGCAGTTAAGTGTCATTGTCAACTGATTTATTGCCTTATGTATTACTATTGTTGTTATCAGTGATATCTTATTATGACCATCAGTACAAATTGAACCGACAGTTTGAAAGCGCTGGTATTCTCGACCAATCTTTCCAACAACAATGGGGCTGTTATTGAGAACTGGATTACTCACAAGGTTTCACACTAGTGACCCTAGATGCATGGACATTACATGGTCCGTTTACCTGTTTCGGATATGTTTATATAATTAACACGGTCGGCTACATGACTTGGTATGAATGAGAAAGGAAAAATGCTGAATCGAGCTGAAAACAGTTAATTCGTGGCTCACAGAGGTTCGCTACACGTGCATCGTTGGCTTTCACTGTTGAACACGCCTGACAGCATCCTCAACCAAAATTGCCTTTCGGCCGTCAACCAGAAATTCTGAGATATCTTACGGAATCACACTTCGGCGTTGGAGGTTGCATGTAATAACTGCCACGCTACTGTTTTTAACATATCTAGTGATTCAGCTAACTCTGTTGTTGTCCAGATCATGACCTAAGATTATTGACCCGGGGAACTGACCGCGGTGTTGTGTCTGTGTGTAAAAGTGCAGTTGAACCAAGCTGTCTGGTCACAATACATCTATTCATCATCACCAGATGTGCTAATGTACAATGTGGTTTTTGTCTGACGGTTCAGTTTGCCGAACGCTGATTATACTCAGTTAGGTTCTTGTCTTTTCGTTATCCCAAGCTGGTTTCATAATTTACAGTCCTAGATGCGTGATCTGGGCATACATCTAGTATTCCTGTCACACACCGAAGTCCCTTCGCTACACTGATTCTTTACCGGTCAAATGGGCGCGACCCAGGATGCGGTGCATAAACTATCTCTGGACTTGTTCAAATAGGTGAATCCCACAAGGCATTATTACTCTGCTGTATGATCGTCAGAATGCCAGTGAACTCCAACACTACTGGCGCGGTGTTCTCCCCACATATCGGTGGTACTTCGGAGTGACTGTTAGGCAAAAGTGAACACTGTGAACATATCACAGCCTAATAGGCCAGAGTTCATGATGACTGAATAAGACTGTTCACATAGTAGCATTATGTGCCCAGCCTTTCACAGAAAGAGTGAAGTCACATCAGCGCCACAGATAGCGCAAACTAATGAACGTCAACTGTGCGATTTCAGAGCTCATTAGACATTCTACTAGCGTGGATACAGATTCCAAGATACGTGAACTAAACTAACTCCAGCAGTTCACTATCAAAGACAAGAGTCCTGTCAGTCTTGAATTTTGAAGGTTCAACTGTCTTATCAAGCCAGCAGACTGTAACCTCTGTTTCATCCTTAAAGTGGTGGGCTCCTCGTGAACCATCATGGTTTGGAGCACTATCGAAACCCGGTACCCGGAAGCAATTCCGTATAATTCTGTCCACAGTCTGTCAGAACGCATTCTAGGATCTTATTTGTTGCAGTGTTGAATAGGAAAGGAGAGTCTGAGCAGTCCTGTGTCCCATCACTGAGATGCGGAAGGTTAGCAATTAGCTGCCTTAAGCTCTAACCCGACCTGAGGTCTGCCAGTAAACTACTTTGGCCTACTTCGTGTTCTCATCGTTCCGTGACAGTCAGTCTCAGAATGCAGCTCTGTCGGCTAAGTCACTCTCAGGGTAGGTTACTTGGAAGTTTTGCAGCAGACGTTTGCCGTCTTCATCGCGCAAGCAGAACTATCATTGCCAACCTCGTTGTAGTAAGATACAAACGAATTCTGTCAGTAGACTCCGGTTTCTTACGCAGAGTTGTAGATGGCACTGTGCTGGGTCCACCTATATGCATTTCACTTCCGGGTTCCATCCGTCGATTCTATGATAAGCGATGCTGTTGATCACGACAGTAGTTTACAAGATGGCAGAATGTTCAATAACTACACATTTGCAGCGGAAAGCTATGGTAAAGATCGAATGATTTCAGTCGTTCAGGCTTGTGTGCCATGACCAGATACCAAAGTTGCCAATCGTCTGTTAACTATACGGTTCGATCTGCTGCTACTTAAACAGATTGGTTTATAGTGTGTTTAGGGGGACGAGTGCTGACTTAGCTTGTAGAGATAAACACAGTCACCTACAACTGAACCACACGTTACTTATTGGTCTCCTTTCAACTTACTGTTAGTTGAAATCTCACTTTGCCGAATTATTCCATACATATACCGCAATGTTTATGTATGGCTAACCAATACGTGCTCCACGTACTTACACAACTGTTTGCTTTGGATTCACATTGTGTGGTTTTCAGAAGTACTGTGATGAAAACGCCGTATTCAGATCACGATATGCTTCCGAATTTCATGTTTATGTTGTGACCTGTTGTCGACTTACGGCGCCACTGACACAGGTTCATTGCTGTTCTGTTACTTTCCTGTGGAGCCAGTCAACAACCCTGCCGAGTTATTTATTCCTTTTTCGCAGCGACTCCTCCCTTTCAGTTTTATTGATTCTCAGTTTTGTTTAATATACAACATTTTACTGATCAAATCGGATCAGATTTCTATTTACTTTGGTTTGTTCATCCACGTGATATTAAGCACAAAGAACATTTTTGTCAACTGATCTTCTGGTCTGGGTAACATTAAATACTTTTCCATTTGAAATGAATGCTTTCTAAAAATGCCAGTAGATCGGCGAAAGACACCATAGCGTCTGTTGACAGTTTACAACGAAGTGTCGATACACCGAAGATAGGTCAACTAACAAAGAGGGGAAAGATTGTCTTTTTCAAAATAACTCCGTAATTACTGCGTTGTTTACTTCTTTATGCTATCATAAGCAGTGTTCCGAATATGGTGTCTGTGTGAAGCTCACGTAAGATTGCTAGTGGTCGAAAATGACATTCATGCACTTTTCTACTCTTGTCTGTGACGACTGAGCGGCATTATCTTTTATCTGACGGTGTGGTTTCACGCACCATCCATTAAAATGAGGCCCTTGTCACTATCTTCATTCTACCTCTAATTCGAATTCATCGGATGTGTACTCTTTTTATGTGTGGGTTCGGTCGTACCATCACGCTTGTCAACGGGCTCCCTAGTTCAAATTGACTGCGACGATGACAACGACCTTCCTTGGATCAGCGTGACTGTTGTTAGTTTGTTTCCGCTAGACCAGGTTACTCATTCTAAAATGCCCATATTTCGGTTTGATTTTCAAATTCCTTTGCTCGTTCCTGTGTTTGATCGATTTCTGAACCGTGTTCATTTCTAGAAGACTAAATTGTGTACGGGATACATATCAAAAATCGCCTACCAATGAGTCATACTCATTCTTCAGCGTCTATCGTTTTTTTGATAACGTGTTTGATCATCGACTGCACATATGTGTTGAATGACGACAACCACGAAATCGGTCATTTGCTTCGGGAAATTTTGGTAGATGCTGACTCTCTTGTCTTGTTTTCCCTATCTTCTCTTGTCAGGCTGTCCTATTTTTTGAGGCTTCATGATGTGCAACACTTGACAATGGCTATTCTCGTGCTCCAAGGTTTAGATGCTCTCTACGGAGCCCATGTAAGTCGTCGACCAACTGTTTGCATAACGGTCTCAACAGTCACGAGTTCTTGCACCGGTCTCTGTGATCTGCTGTCTGGATTTGTTTGACCATATGTGTCACAGATCAATTCGCACATCGAGCAGTGTGTAATTTGGAGGCTTATCTTTTCACTCTGTTGTAATTGAAGTGTCACGCGGTGCTGACATTACTACCTCTTGTTCTTGCGCGTAACCCCATCGATTTTAGTCTAATGTGTGCCAAGCTATATATGACCTCTGTGAGCTTTAGCACGGCGTTTGGTCTCGAATTTGAAAAACAGTCTATCGCTTGAAGTATCCTATGCCTCAAGGTCGACACAGCGATGGCTACTATGTGCTGAATGAGTTGTGCGCCACTAGCACAAGTCGTGTTTAACAGAGAACGTAAATGGAAAAGTGTCTGTATATTTCGAACGAGGATATCGATACACTGGATCTTAGAGGATTAGAAGTTTTCAGGATCTACGTTTCATTAATATTGACCTGGAAAAAGTTGTTTATTGCATCTTTTGTTTACCACACTCGACGTTTTGCAGCGCTCAATTCGCACAGTTCCGTCAGCATACCGAACTCGACAATATTTTGTTAATTCAGATAAATGAATAGTGAGCATGTGTGTGAACGAGTGAGAACTGTTGACCGTTTGGTTATCAGGGTGCACTCAGTAACATCTCATTGATTTGCTAGCTTTGAATGAATGCCTACTAGACCAATCCTCGTCCGCGAATGTTTAGCTAGTAAAGTGGTGCAGTTTATTGAAAATGCTTACTGATGAGTAGTCAGGGATTCGGTTAATTTCCAACTGAACATCACTCACATTTGATCCTAGTCTTCGCATTCATATAGACTTTCCAACCAGCCTCTTTTTGAAAAAGGCACAAGACTAGAATGATGTTCAACTTGAAATTAACCAAATTCTCTACTGCTCATTAGTATTCTAAAGTATCGCCTATAAGGTGTAATTAGATCGAAGATTTCGACCTCTCTAGGAAGTCCTAATCGCTGGGTTATGGATTGAAGTTAACAGGATCGGGCAACATGATCATTACTCACAAGCGAAATTGATTGAGCGTTCACGTATAATACTTCGGTCGTGCCTAATGTGAAGTGAATGATGCAGTGGTCAACCTGATTGCCTCTTGAAAGCGTGGTCGGCGTTCTAGTCCAGGCCGTGGCAAGGTTATTTAAAATGTATCTATCAAATCCGTGCGGACTGAGTTTTGCATACTCTCCTGAATATTTCTTGTCATCCTTTAACCAGTGATTAAGTCTTTACTGAACACCTCAAAAGGACCAATTCTTCTATTCGCGTCTCTTTATTTTCTGTTTCATCTGTTACGTTTTACGTCTGCTTTTGTGATGTTCATTGTTTTGATATGACTGGTAGAGGCTCCAAAACTTTCGCTATCCAGCTATTCCTGTTATTTGTTTTAAGCATGCCTGTAATTTTTCGCTCCAGTTTTTCCATCAAATTGGGATTAATTTAGTTATTCATCATGTTTATCAATACTGATGGTCGAGTCTAATCCTGATCCATTTGCTACGCTGAAACTCAGGGGGTGTGACCTAACAACAAACAATACACACGGAGTGTGCACGTTTTCGAATAGAACTTTGCGGTTTGTATGGTTAACTGTCGTATCCAAGTGGCGACCATTTTTGATGCGCGGCTCCCCTAGACCTCTTGTAATTGAAGGTCACTTACGCATGAGTGGAAATGTGTCATACAATTACTATCTTGATGCCAAAATAGCACTAGTTAACTAATTCGTTCACGTCAAAATGTGTCCATCCTTCATAAACGAGTAGAGAGCATACTTTGAGATTTGCAAGGTCGCGTGATGCTTGGTTCACACATAGCGGTTTCGGCGCACACTTTTGTGTAGGGCCATTGTTTGACCCTGCTCGAAATTCACTCGCACGGACACTTGTGGTTGGATAGGTACATCTGTCATTCAGGTGTGTCTTCTTTCGAGTTTCGTGGAACATGGTTACTTAATATATCAAGACTTTGGGCAGTTTATTGTCATTTACGTTGAAGTGGTAACACGAGCGTGCTAGGACAACAACAAGTTGAGGTGCACCGACATCTAGTATACCTACAAGTTGTGCCATGTAACAATGCATAGTGCTACTTTGATTCTGAGTCGAAGCGAGCAAGTAGTCAAAATGATTGTGATCAAATGATTTATGTTGATTTAGTTGGCGTCCATCCATCTGTGGAACATTCATGGTTCGTTGGCTATTTCAAGTGTAAACATTGGACAACATCTAGACGATTCAAACGTTTACCGCTGACCTTCTTGTGTGTTTTTACTTCTCGTCCAGCTCCGATCCCCACCGGCATCTAGGATTTCCACATTTGAATACACACAGACGGGTGAGTTGTTCGTTTGTTTTCTTTTCCGTTTGGCTGCTTGTCTACCAAGGGTTCCTCTAAAGCTAAAGTTTGTGCTTCGGTTCCAAAGAGTCTATCTGAAGGTTAAAGATTTTGTATAGCCAGAATACTATTCTATTCATAACGGTCGTGACCACAGATTACTCAGATCGTTCAGAAATTTTCTGTTTTCTATTATCAACTGGATTGCGAAGTTTCCATCATCCTATTTTACAGAATTGTTCTTGTTTCTCCCATAGGAACTGAGTTAACAGGCTATCAGGACAGAGATGTGTATAACTTTTGTTAAAGTCTAACCGTAACCCAATCCTTCTTTTTGAAAGTGTGGATGAATGTTTTCTCTGAATGTGAAGTCTGTGGTCAAACGTGTATGGCGTTCAGTTTATACGTAATTGTCGATTTATTACGAAGCTGGTGGAACAGGTATAGAAGAATCGATGTACGATCTTACAGTGGTCTAAACTAATGAACAGATTTTTATATATTTAATAATTACATAGAAATACAGCATACAAACTTAAAGTATTTTGTTAAAAGATCAGCAAAAGTTCAGTGAGAACACAACAATGAGTATAATTTTTAAGTAATATGAGAAGGCCGTGAAACGATTTCAACCACCGGACTAACGAGTTGAAACGTTGAAATTCGATTGAAATTTTGTTAATGTGATTGGATTAACTCATATCGAAGATTAGGCTGTTAACGGGGTGTGTGTTCGTGGATGATCTTGACATGGTCTACAAATTCGTATATCCTCAGGAGTGAGGAATGTATACATGTAGTTCCCTCGTATGACTGCAAACTCTGTTCAGCTCGAGTGGCACATATTCATTGGCAATCTTTGTTTGACAGTCGCCACTTAGGCATGATTGTTCGTGTACGGTAGAATCACACTGTGAATAACCAGATCGCTCAACAAGGAATCTTCTGGAATAGCAACCTGAGCATCTTTATACGTAGCATGTCCTATGGTCGTGAATCTTCCACACATGACTAATCGTGTGCAGTTCAGGACTGCCGAAGACGGGCAGTCGGTAGATTTCTGCGTGCATAGGTCAAGTTTCGTGGACATTTGGTTTACCGTCTCAGCCTGTCTGTCTGGTATTTGAAATTTCGTCTTATACTGTTAATTCTAACTACATGAGTTCTCACTCAGTGTTTCACAACATTCTTGCAGTATACTTTGAACCTACAAGTCGTATTCTTAAATGTTTACTGGACTAAACTAAAATATCTTTTTCTGACGATCATTTCCCCGAAACCCAGCATGAGACAGGTTTTCTCGTGTAATACCTTGTGATTTCTGTCACGCAATACATCCGGCATTCTTGCACTGCGTTTCTGCCTCAAAAACTCGTCGTTTGTTTAGATCGCTGTTTTCAGATAGTCCCGCACCCACAACAGCCATACATATAACGATCACGTTACTGGCAGACTGATGTTCGGTCCACTTTACTACTCATCAGTTTGTTTGTGATATTCTATTGCAATCTTCGTTATTTGGACATGCACATTAGCAAACGGTGCTGTCATCGTATTTAAAGGTTTTTTTCTAAACTAAGCTGATACTGGAGCATCACAGTAGTTAGATGTTTTCGACTATACTTGACCAAACAAGGATGTCAGTTGCGCCCCATTAATGTACTACTTTCTGTCCGGTCTGAGGTCAGGTGAACGGTTATCGAAGTAAGATAAACCCAAATAGGTGAACAAAACCGGTAGGTCCGTGCTGGACGCTCCCTCTCCTTTTGGTCATACACAAAATGACAGAGGCTTTGACATGACATCTCATATTCTTTTCGATCGTAAACTTGGGACATTAATGATACAGACTTGGGACACGCAAATACTCATTAATGCGGTAGCAAAACAAAACCCAAAACCAGGGATACTTATCGGTTTCTGGCTGCACGAAATTAAGTGCCTATGTATAATCAATAAGGCCTCGATAATTTACACTTTTGACATAGGACTATTACGAGGGAGTATGGGAAGGGCTGACTCATGATCTTACGTATGACCCGTACTACTATCGTTCTTGGTTGAGCTAACAGACAAACTGATCACCGATACGAGTGTTCGACGGGATGTTCGATATTGGTACAAGTCATCATCACATAATATTTTAATAGATGTTATTGTGTTGCATGTTTTTCTGCATTATCTTTTCTCTATCCCTTTATTTTGTTCTACTCCATACAAACGACTCCCAATGGAAGAGTCTTGCTTACCCCATTCTTTGCAAATAGTCATTTCAACTGTCTAGAAAGGATTTCTTTCTTGTAGTTTTCGATGAAATTTCTTAAAGCTCAGAAATAGCTGTCTAATGTAATGTGAACAGCACTGGATCATGTGTGATAGACTTGATTTCCGAAGTCTTAGTGTCCTCAACACCCATATGACACAAACAGCAACTCTGTTTATCTGCAGTGCACAAACAGGGATACGAGTAACCCTCGTGCAGTAAACACTTATAACGCCTTCTATAAAGTGTACTCGGTTTGTGTTCCGATTAGGCATTCCACTAAATGTGTGTGAAATGTCGTAGACACTAATTGCATTTTCCCAGCAAATTGCGAAATGTAAGAAGTATTTGGCTCTAGCCTAATATGAATTCAACAGCAAGACCATAATCGCGGGATGGGTTTGAGTAGATCAAACAACAATCTAAAGGGTTGATGGCAAACGACCCTGAAGATCAGAATAGTGAATGAACGTTGTTAAGATAGTGCAAACATCCGCCACGTACACTGAATCGTACTGTTGAAAGAAGTAGTACCAAGTTCGTATTGCGGCTTCTGTAGCAAGCGAATGTGGAAGCATGCTTACAGCATGTGATCACCGAAATGTATGGTTATCACCAGAAACCCTTGGAAAATCATACGGTAGTTCATCATTACTCGTTGCAGTATGCCAGCCTCAAAGCATCAAATTATGAAGTCACTCGTTTAATATTGCAATCCTTTCCAGTCAACTGTCACTTCTTAGCGGTCGTTTATCTGTTCCATGGATGACCATTCTTTCTCTGCCTTCTCATCTTTGTTAGAACAAGATCGTGCTCTTCATTATCTTGATGTGGCTACTGAAAGTTTCAAGGCTTTTTCATCATCACATGGAGTACCAAACAGCCTGAACTTGCCGGCGTACAAACGATTGTCAATGATAGTAGAAGAAAACTTATTTCCTAGACTGTATCTGCCATCTTGGTCTTCTAACGCAGTCTGTTTTTACTGACATAGACCCATTTTTTCCCGTACAAATTGTTGTTTTTTTGCAAGTTCGATACATGTAGTGTGTTGCCAATAGAAGGATCCCTACATGGCTGACTGATTTACTTCATCTCATAGTACGATTGCGGTTTGTAAAATGGTAGGGACTAATTCTACACCAGACTTGTCCCTCTCAGAATCAGCGCCGGTCGGTGAGTGTGGTATTTTGCTTGGAAACCGCGGACTTTTTGTTGCCCACTCTAGGCTTAACTCAGAGTTGAAGGACGTACATTTTTATCTAATCAGAATGGCTGCTTATAAGGGAAAAGTCGAGCAGCGACAAGACCCAATAATTATATTCAAAGAGTGGTAATTTTTGACAGGCAGTATGTTACGGTAACATCTACTCCGTCCACATGTTCTTTCGGCTACTTCGCCATTCTCAGCCTCTTTGGTTATTCTTCTTACATTGTTATCTGAAGAGAATTTCCTCGCCAGTCCATCGAAGCAATTCGTCTCCGATGATACTTATACCGACCGTGACCGAACCAATTCGGAGAACGATGCAAGTCCCATGATGGCCACGGTGTCGTTCAATCTTGATATGTCGGACGAATTGCCAGAGGGTCTCACCCCGATTAACGAAAGTCATACGAACAATTTCACGGGGGCTCCATTCCCTGACCGATCCTTTCAACCACATCTGCCGTGGCGTGATTACGTCACCAGCTGTTGGCGGTATGTTATTCTATCTTTTTTTTGCGGGTTCCCGATTGACTTCATACCACTAAGTAATCGGTATCCTGCTGTGATCACGTAGGTTTAATGTTAGATAATGAAGTCATGGAAGTTGTTGACCGGTTTGTATACCTGGGAAGCTGCATCAGCGGCGGCGGTGG
>JTDE01001591.1:6695-21939 GCA_014338405.1 Paragonimus skrjabini miyazakii | reverse complement strand
TATTTGACCACCGATGTCTGCGTTCAATCGCTCGTATCGGGTGGCACCA
Source organism: Paragonimus skrjabini miyazakii (assembly GCA_014338405.1). NCBI lineage: Eukaryota > Metazoa > Platyhelminthes > Trematoda > Plagiorchiida > Troglotrematidae > Paragonimus > Paragonimus skrjabini miyazakii. Next base: position 21,890 of record JTDE01001591.1, on the reverse strand, counting down.
ACGAATTCTATTGGGTGATATGGATGTGTAATTCTTAATATTGTTGCCTGTTCAATAACGTGTGATACACTAAATTACTTTCCACTTAAAATCGCATGCAGTTGCTTCATTTTCCTGAAGAAAGTTGTATATCCAACACAACACATTGTCAAACAACGGGAAAAATATCTGCTGTTTTTAATAAGTACGTTTGCCCCTCGCTAATGATTGTCAAGGTTGTAGCGACCAAAATAAATGATATTCTTGAAAGTCGCATGCACTTGTACATTGTTGTTTGTCGAGAGCCAACCGGTATCAACCCGGAACGTGTGTCCGGTTTCTACATCCCGTACAAAAATGAGGTCGCAGGAAGAGTCAGTGCCGATGGCATTGTTTGTCGTTAAAGTTCGGCTGTTGAGTTTGCATCGCCTCGATGATGCGTAGGTGCAGGTTTTAGTGTACCGCTTGGCTCGGTTACCAAAACGTTCGTGGTACCAACAGCAGTCAGTTTTTGACCGCCGTTTGTGTCGCCTGGGTGATATACCAAGTCAACAACCTGAGGAACGGCTTGAAGAAATTTTGTTCAAACCACGTCGCAAAACTGTGATTTCTGCTCTTAGAGCCTCAGCGTCTTTTGGATCACGTTTTGCGGTAACCACATTGCCGGAACCGCGCGTGCCTGTTGTAAGACAAGAGTGTGGTACACTCACGCAACCCAGTAGTGGTTGAAAACGCTTCAGTATTTGATCAGCGATTTTCGCTGTCTCAGCAGGAATTTGTGAACGAGCAACTGAAACTATTGCTTGCGCTGCTTCTGGCAATTTGCTAAGCAAGAGTTCTTTGATGATGGATTCGCCCATGTGCGAGTTTCCGATGAATTGTTGCATCTATGCTAACAATGTTGTAGGGTGTTTATCGTCTAACTTTAGGTCGTGAAAAAGTTGTTGCACTCGAGTCTCTTCGGAAGGTGTCAGTCGGTTAATAACTGCCTTTTTTAAGGTATCGTACTTTTGCTCCACCGGTTGGTTCACTATAACATCGCGAAGCTGTATGGTGACTTCACTCGGAAGTCTGGTCTACAACTGGCAGAATTTTGTTTGATCAGACAAAATTCCGTTGCTAAAAATTTCTGGTTCTAAATGAATAAACCAAAGAAGAGGGTCCATTTCCAAAAACTGAGGGACCATTAGCTCATTAGTACCGATGGGGGAGCTGTCAACATCTTTAGGTAATATTTCAGATATTCGGTGGTGGTTACGTGGTTATGAGCTGTCAGGAGTTACTATTTAGACCGAACTGAGAAAATATGTAAATGATTGTCTTGAACGTATACACGAACAGAGAAGGACAACCGTTTACGCGTACGTCAGGAAAAATAACAAACACGCAAATATTCAAAGGACCGAACTCACCAAGATGCAAAGGACGACTGTAGCGAAACGTCCGAAAATTATGGACCCACCAATGGCTGGAACTGGTCCAACAGAATAATACCCAGCCTGTGTTCACTATGGAAAACCAATCGACAATGAAAACCAAGGACCCATCGAGTTGACCCTCGTATATTTGTATCGACCCTGGACAGTAGAGTGTACAGTGAAAGCACGTCAAGCTAGCGAGGCACGAAGCGAGTTGTGATTGTATCTCCGGGACAGATGTTACAAAAGGGATAGCCTGACTGAAACAAAAGTCGGTAAGAAACCAAGATCATGAAAAATGTACATGTGAATGCGACTCAAAAATATCATTTATTCTAGTCACTACAAGGTAACCTTTGTTGAATTTTCCCTTATTGCTCGCCTGTCACACTACCTACAGTAGCACGTAACGAGACCCCGACGTATATGCGCTGTAGAGCATGTGGCAGAACTATTTGATGTGAGCAGATTTTCGGTTGTCCCACTTCGCGGTATGTTCAACAAAGGTCAGCGGAGTAGTTGATGCGAGAAACCAGTAGACTTAACTTAGAATACAGTGATCAGATTGAACAGACTGCATGCTGCTATGCAGTGGCTAAACTTTTGTCTATTGTTTTTTTTAAAGTGTGGATAGTCACACGTACTTCCGAGCACTTTGATCTGAATGCGGTTTAAACCGTTACTCAACTCTGCATATCATTTATCTGACAACATCGTGTCAGATAATCAGTCTCATTTCGCAAAAAATATATAAGACGGACTTCGGGTCCGCAGACCATATTTTTGATTTATACACGTTCCATTTTCTGGCGTAAAACGTAGGGAACACACTAGTAATATTTATATTCAGCCTTTAGCATCGTCAAAAGAAGTGAATCGTCATCGGCCACTTAGCTGTCCTCATGAACTCCAACCCTTCAGTCAAGGCTGTTACACCACCAGAAAGACTACAGTTTGTTCGACGTTAAGTTCGTACTGTCAGTTATGCCCTTTTAGTGGTCACCTTTGTTTTAGTTTATCAGAATCTGCATTCATTCGCGGAACACCATTGTTTACTAAATCTAACTCCTAGCTCTCCATTATATTATAATTTCGACTGTTTTACAACGACGCAGTCTCATCGAATGTGTTGGATGGAATGTCAGCACCAATATTAGCACCAAACTCGACATTAGTTTTGAGTAGAAAGCTGTGAAAACGGTGTACAACTGTTAGAATTTATTAACCAGGTGTAGGTTTCGTGTATGTTAGTGTGAAGTGTGATGTAAACACTATGTTTGCGGTCGGGCTACGGACATCGATCAGTCCGGAGGGATTTGTGGCCTTGAATACCCTTAGTGACTACTGCTGAGCACTCAAGAGCCTTGACTGATATAGGTTAAATAATACTCACATTTTTTTCTCAAATAGACTATTCTCGCACCTCGGCAACTCCAACATGAATCACATTTCTCTTCGTTGATGAATAAGCACTGAGTCTGTCATTGAAAAAGCCACTAATTTTGCCTTCGATTGATTTCGGTCTCCATACTATACTTCATCAGAGCTCAGATTTACAATCTAAAGGTTACTTTTCTATTTCGCTGTGATCCTACTTTATCTTAACCTCATTTGCAAATTTGAAGTTCTCTTGAAAAAGTTTGTCGGTATTTCCTTCCACAATATATTGTTCCCTCATTCGAACTGTTGTCTTGATTAAGTATGGATACCTGAAATATGCGTTTCTCGTTATCACTCCATCTAGTGTGCAAACTTGACATCCGGATACGACACCACCGACATTCAGGTTGTTGACGTGTAACGCAGTTCTGCCATCTTTATCCACTAGATCTATGTGTGTGAAGTTACATTTAATATGTCTAAAACATAAGCTGAATATATGCACTGCTGACAGGCTCTAATGAGAGTAATGTTTTTTTTCTCTCGAAAGAGTATTTGAAATGTCTGTGGTCATGTGACAACCGCAGTTAATTATGATTGATATGCAGCTGATATCAACCGAACTTCCCTACTGTTTGTCAGTAATCAGAATATCGCTCATCTGGTTCAGTGATTTCTTTCATTCCAACTTGAAGTGGAATGTGACGATCAGCTATAGTAATTCGGTCTTCGCCTGTTTGAGGTCAATAGCGTCTTGATGAGCACGGTTGCTCCGTGAAAGTGTCCGGAAAGTCTCTAATTCCCCGAAACAATTGTTTTGCGAAAGGCCCTACAAAATGCATTGTAAGTGACCTTCACAGTCTGCATGGTCATATACTTCTCCGACCTTCACGAACGTTTTCAGATTTCGTGCCAACTTTTGTTGTCATCCCGACTACACGCCTATACTTTATTGTTCGAAATTTGTCTGGTCACTTCTCCTTGACCCTGCTTTATTTGGTGGTCACAAACCTGAACGAGTTTGTTATCATGTTGTTTTCGGACCGAGCGACATAGAGAAGTTGTGTGAAGGTCAGTTTTTCCGTGTGTTCATGTGTTAGCCTCGGGTGATCGGGACGGCCGGGAAGTTACGGATTACTCGTTTATACTCCACAGTCCGTTGTTCATTACCGTTAACCGTCGTTCCATTATCCACCATGTTGTTCCCGTATCTGTTCAACGTTCATAGGCCGTGTTGTCAGTTTCAACAGAAAGTGTGGCCGGCATTCCAATATCGGTCTTGACAAGAAGTTTTGAACCTTGTTGTTCCAATGAATCGTTAATTTAACCACACATTTCTCAAATTTTATATTTGTGAATTAATATGTAGAGGGCAACGTGAATTTTGCGTTACTTTTCATATAATGTTTCTGATTTCTTCATCAGTGGTCGAATATTACCTGGTTCGCCATTTTGTAGAGCCCACTGGTTAATTTGAACTATCGGTCAGTTATGTTTATTATGTTGTGGTGGCCCTTTCAGTTGGTCACCAGCCCCACGTGATATGGTTTGAAGTCGAGTCAAATGATGGGCTTGTCTATAATATTGTTATCTTTGTATTGTTCTTTCTTCATTGTACACATTTGGTTTTGTTTTACTATTGGTAATGTTGTCAGCAATTTGGCGAACAGGATTGAGTAACGTCTCTTTAATTTTCCTGGCTGATTGACCGAACTAAAATTAACTCCTCTACAGAAACAATATGTTTGCAATTTGTTGCTCGGCTATTTTTCAAATATTCTACCAATATATTGCTAACCGGGTGCAAGTGCTTACCGGGCTTTAAACGGGTAGGTAGGCTCAGCTAGACTAATGCAGTTTCGAAGGATTCTGTCCGGAGCTTCTTCTATTCACGTTTCTGTTCTTCTGTATTTGGTGCTTCCAATAAGTAGCATGTAGGATAATTAGCTTGTTACCACTGGCTCATGCTTTCTGTCGTCTGTTGATTTGAGACTAAGCCGTTCTTTCTCATAATTCGCTCACAGAAAGAAATATCGATGCTGGGCTGTTAACAGCCAACCAGTACCATGTGTTTTACATGTAATAAGAACGACGTATTTTCAAGTTTAACATCTCAATTCCGTCTCATGTTCTTACCATTTTTCACTGCCTGTTTCAACTCTCCCTTGAATGCACCATAGGTTCGTATCTGCTGATGATTTACCCTGTTTTGCGCATTACATCTCGGTGTATGCCAATATCCTGCACTGTATGGGCAAGTTTCTACACCACGCTCGTTTGCTTCGTTCTTGGACGCGTGGGCTTAGCTTCCAAATGCATGGCTTGCACGATCGTCGAACTAGTTCTATAGCTTCGTTCAAACAATGGCCTTACCATGGTGGAACAGTGTTGTTGTTGCCCACTTGTCCCAACTGTGACTCACCCACCGAACCGGCTGAGTCTGACGACTTTGGTGTGACCCGTATACAATGTGCAGATTGCTTGCAGTCGTTTCATGTTTCGTCCGGCGTTCATTCCGCTCGAGATATTCTCACCATGAATACAAGACCGACTCCGAGTTTGCAGTGTTCTGTATGTAGAACACAGGCAAAGGGACTGGTTTTTATTTGTCCTCTATGCTACCACGGCGGGCATGTAGATCACTTGATGCAATGGTTTGCAAGAGTAGAGCTGACTAAATGTGCACTTCAGTGTCCATCATTAGATTGCACATGTTGTTGTGTGTCTGTGCCTTCTTCGAAGACCATCTTACAAACCTGATTTCGTCTTCTATGTGTACATATTTCTACTTATGTCTGTTCTTTCCATTCACATCTTCGTATTTCGTATGTATCCATGATTACTGGTCTAGTTAGATCAACAACTTCACAACTCTGTGTTCTTTTATTTTTTTTAAACAGTTCTGCTCCTTTCTTTAAGGAAATTTTTACGATTACCTAATTGTTAATAATGAACACATTTTTATTGTTGCTTTTTATTTGGTTAGCAAATTTGACAGCCGGTCAGTCTTTTCATTCGCTGAACAATGAGCTGTAAAATGACCTAATTATAATGTAAATCAAAAGTTATCGTACAGAAACAACCCCAACATCACTGTCGTCAGCAGTAACTGAACAATGTTGTTGATGGACAAGTGGATTGGACGGTCATGCTAATCAGCAGTAGTATCCGGAGTAGGCCACATGCATTTGTTGCTTCTGTGCGATCACATAATCTCTCACAACTCGTAGTCTTTGACCTACATTTAATTGACAAGTATGTTGTCAATGGAACAGGTAATGAGTGCTAAGTAACTCACAGTGGTACCGGGAAATCAACTCGTTCAACCATCAACTGTTGACTATCGGTAAATATGGTATTAAGTAAAACGAGAGTAAATAAAGGAAAGCTGCAAACCCCATCTTTGAGTAAGGAACTCCCGGACCAAATAATGTATGTTGTTGAATAAACCCCAAACCATGCCCTCGACATAGTCCAGAATGCGAAATATTTATTTTAAACACATGGTTTTTGTATGAAAATAGATGTAGCGTGAAGACGGTTGAGTCACTAGATTAATGGAGAAAGGAGATAACTGTAATAGTGGGTTAGGCTTTTGAAGTGGGCTACTTAGTAGGCGACAGGAAGGTTCAGTCAGCTAGGCTATCACCGATTTGTCTAATAATAAACTCCCGCTACAGCCATTGGAGAAAGTATCACTAAGGCAAAGGATTCAAACCTGGACACTGTCGTTGTTAAGTGTATAAGGTCGACAGATTTATTTCAAAATGAGCGGACTGTTGTAATCCAGAAGCACCGGTTGTACATTTTTATGAGGAACATGAGTGATATGCTTTGTCTCCTTCTGTTATGCAATGCCAATATCCTGTACAGTTGATTGCTACGCAAGATTCGCTATTGTGCCTAATTGTGTTTTGCGATTCTTATACCTTCGGTCGTTATTCTATATGGTTCAATTCTAGTAACATTTGCATCGCGCTTTCGCAGTATTTACAGTGGTTACTGAAATAGATGGATTATCCACTAATTCAAATGCTCGAGAAGTGGAAAATTAATTGGAGAGATTGGACGTTTTGTGCCTTACAAAATCTGATTTAGACGAGAATAAGAGGGTTGCTTTCTTTCTACACTTCATCGGCATAGAAGCTTAAATACCCTTGTCAAACATTTGGCTTTTCCGGAAACACAAATCAATTGAATCTATCCCACGCTAAAGAAAATACTCCTCCAAATCGGTGAATTTTATAGCGGTTGAAAGAGCCAAGTTTAATGGGCTAATTCGATCAGAATGTCAGTCGATTTGTGGTTTCGTCTTACAATTGAAAATGCAAGTAGTTAGATGTGAATACGGCATCCAGTTAGCGGATCAGCTACGTGTTCGGTTGATTGCTGGTATTAACTTGCCAGAGTTACAACAGGAACTTCTTTTACATCATGAGCAAAGGTTCTAGGTTATTGGTGAAGTGTGTGAACAGTATGAGGATGTAAAACAAGTTACGAAGACTACTGAGGTTCTCTGCAATTATTCTAAAGGCAACAATTCAATGCTGAAACAAGATAACACATTCAGACCGCGTACTGGTTTTCGTGTACCAAGTTTATCTGTTCAGTTTTCGGAAAGAAGTAATGCGAACGCGGTTCTACAACAATTTGAGAAATGTGCATCTTGTGGACGCAATCATTCTCGGTATTCCTGTCCACAAGACAGGCAAAATGCTTCGACTGTGGCAAAGTGGATCATATTCAGTCGGTATGTAAGTCTGGACGTTTATGTTCTTTAACGACAAATTCTGGTGAAAGTCACAATTTTATTGTTGATACCGATAGCGTTGAATCAGTAATTTCACAATCAGATCTAGGTATATTTTATCCTGATGCCGTTCTGTAGTCCACACAAGTTAACAGTTGTGGTATTGTTGGTCATTCATTGCCTCTCGTAGGCTACTGCATCGTATCGGTAAGGTTACCGGATGCCAGCCCTATTGATTGTCAATTTTTAGTTTCAAGCTCAGGTCCTTCTATTCTTGAACCTAAAGTTTTACGACTGCTACATTCTGACATTTCGCTACTGACATCAGTGAACTACGCTGACATTAGACAACTTATACTGGACTGTTCTAAGTCCACCGGGGGAATGCGAATACCGAAGGTAAAGTTTGAAGCTTCGGGAGATCCAGTCTTTCTTAAGAGACGAATCATCCCCTTTGGTTTACGAGAACCTGTGCGCAAAGAATTGCAATGCATGTGTGATAAAGAAGTAATAACGTCTGTTAACTCATCAAACTGGGCGACTCCAATAGTGACACCCTTAAAAGCAGATGGGATTACACCAAGAATGTGTGGTGACTACAGGTTAACGTTGAATACACGTCTACTACAACGTACCTGCACAACAGAAAAACCCGAGGACATACTGTATCGTTTGTCAGGTTCTAAGATCTTTTCAAAAATTCATGTGTAGGATGCTTGCCTACAAATACCACTTGATGAATTATCAAACAATTTGACTGTGATTACTACACTATTCGGACTGTATCCATACAATTTTCTACCTTTTGTTTTGATTGTTTCGTCAGCTGTAATCCAGGATGTCATGAGTACGATTACTAAAGACGTAGATGGTATCGAAACCTATCAAGATGATGTTATTGTTCATGCTCCTGATAAGTCTACCCATAATTATCACTTCCTCTCTCTGTTGAAACGATTTTTTGAATCCAACGTTGCCATTAACCCAAAGAAGTGTAATTTTTCAGTTTTTTCTTTCTCCTGCCTGGGTTACGTTGTTGATAGCAATTGTTTCAAGCCAGATTCACAACGCTTAGCCTCATTAGTTAATGCACCGTCACCCACTGACTTTCATGAACTCCGTTCTCTTCTGGGTGCGCTCTACTACTACTCACGTTTTATTCCGAATTTCGCTCAATGTGCCACTTATTTGTTCGACATGTTATCCATCAACATTTCTTCTTGATCTACCAGCCACAAAAATCGCTTCGTATTTTGCTTCACCATCTTCAAACTACTGCTGTTTTAAAACCGTTTTCTGCTAAAGATCATTCAACTGTAATTACCGATGCTTCTCCCACTGGAACTGGTAGACTTGTTACATGCATTTCAGGTCTTCTGCCTAAAGCCAAATATGGGTAATCTCAGACCCAAGGTGAAACTCTGGGCTGTTAAAAGATTTCATAAATACCCTTTTGGATTATCATTCATTATTGCAACGGTTTATGAAGCTTAAGATTTTTTGTATCGTCCCAGCAAATCGCCGGCAAAGTCATCTGCTGCCATGGTGCAACGCCGGAGTATTGCTCTTAGTTCCTACAATTACACAATTGTTCATCTTAATGCAAAAACTATTCCTCATGTTGATTACTTATCCACAATTCCATCACAGGACCCAAACTCTGACAATGCTGACTGTTTACTAGTTCAACCACTGCCAGTAAAAAGAGATACACCTGTGTGCGATACTCGTAAATTCTTTGGTCCTATCACCTCTGCCTTAAGACGTGGCTGGACACAACAGGAACGGCGTAGATTCCCTGCATTTTACTGACGCCGTGAACATTTGTCCATTACTCCAGATGGATTACTGTGTTTGACGATCGTGTTATCATTCCACCGACTCTAAGATCTGATATTCGTGCGGACTTGCATTCGGAACATTTGGGAGTTGATAAGATGAAGTCACTTGCACGGTTATCATGTTGGTAGCCGGAACTAGAATCAGACATTAAACATACTGCCAGAAATTGTACCCACTGTGTACACAAGATTCTTATGAAACAATCACGATGGCTTCCGTGGCCTGTTACGTTTGAAACATTTCAGAGAGTTCATTCTGACTACTGTGGTCCTTTCCTGGAGAAGTACTGTGCCCTAGCGATGACTGATGCTTACTTGAGGTAGCCTGAAGTTTTTATCACTTCATCACCGAGTGCAGACTTTGCTCTGAGAAAACTGTTGCGAGGGTGTACCTGCTGCTTTGATCACCGACAATGGTACTCACTTCACTGTCAAGTCTAGTTGTCGAATTTGTTGTACGGGCACATTCTTTTTTACTTTCTGAAGAGTTTTCGCATTTGAGGTGAGAGATTCACTTTTCATGTACACTGATTCTATTAGTGCCGTAATAAATCCAATTTTCACGAGCGCCTTCTCGTTAGCCGTTTCGTAGATAGATAATCTTTTCTGTCGTTAGGTATTTAGAAAGGCATTTATTAAATCAACAGATTACGCATAACTCGGTGTGGACATATATCGTTGACTAACTACTCAGTAACACTTGAATACCTCGATATTCGGCCTGGATACCTTTCTTTCCAACTTGGACGGGTAACAGCGCTTTCCTGTCATGGATTTTCGACATTCTACGAGAAGGATGAGGGCGGACATTGTGGAAATTGCTACAGGTCCTGACAATGATGGCGTTATCTAGGCTGATCCTGTGGACCAGCAATCTGTCACTGGACGATCAGGCGCTTCTCTGCCACTCGGAGCTGCGGCAATGTCACAGGAAACATCATCCTTTATAGACAAGAACCAATTGGACAATCATACCTATGGTGACGTTCCCCTTTCTATTAACCTTTTTTTAAAGTTTACGAACGATTTTTCCATACCGAGTCTTTCAAGTGTTTCTAAGATCCTTCTTAACGATAGGATGCGAAATCCCTGAAGCATACTGGGTACTAAGACAGAGACTGGGCTATATCAGTTAGCCTTATGCGAGTAAAACCATGTTAAGCTGGAGTCTCCGAGCTCCGTTTTGTACAATACCCCGGAATAACCATTGTGTAAACCTCATCGGAGCATGTTAGCTCACGTTAAATTATCTGATCTGAATGATGTGTGGGTTGGATTTTACCGACGGGAGCACTGTGGAGGACAAAAAACTCCCTATGGAGAACAGGTAAGCAGTAAATATGACTAAAAACAATATAATACTCATAGACAGTCACTATGAGATCGACCTACCGTGGAGACAATATAGTTGGGTATTGCACAAGAATAAAGGGGTAGATGAGGAGCGCCTTGCTGCATTGAAGAGAAGGTCGATCCCGTACTCAAAGCTAGGCGCTGGCCACTCGACCGTGATACTGGAGCATATTAGGAAAGACTACATAAGTAGAAGTGTTACAACTACAACACGGAGGTGGTACTTGTCACACCATCCCGTAATTAACACGAACAAACCCGGTAAAGTACGAATAGTGTTTGAACGTGTCGCTGAACACCGGGGTGTTTTTCATCAAAACCCTACTCCATGGTCCGGAATTGAATAACACTTTGTTAAGAGATCATGAGTTTTCGCAACTACCCGATGGCAGTCCCAGCTGACACTAAAGAGGTGTTCTCACAAGTGCGAGCGCCTTGTCATGATCCAGGTGCACTAAGTTTTCTCTGGTGCGGTTTGAAGGACCGCCAGATACTTACGAGCTCAGTGTCCACTCTTTTGGAGCGACATCATCGCCATTTCATGCTAGTTTCGCACTACAAAAAATTGCTTTGGTTAATCAGCAGACTTTTCTGCCGAAGACTGCGATCGTAGTGAAAGAAAGTTTCTACGTGGATGACTGTCTATTGTCATTCGACTCAATGTCCGAGGCCAGGACTATGGTAGACGAACCTCGAACGGTGCTGCGGCTATGTGGGTTTAGACTCACCAAGTGAGTTTTAACTGTAGTGGAGCCATTGAACATTTACCTAATGAAGAAAACATTATTGACCCTCCAACTCTTGAGCTATACAATTGTGAGTACCAACGAGCTCTGGACATTAGGTGGCATGTGGCAGACGACTGCTTCCGGTGTCAAATCAACCTCCCTCACACCGGTTACACAAGAAGAGGAATATTGGGTTGTGTGGCTTCGTTATACGATCCCTTGTCAATGGTGGCACTAATGACTCACCAGTTGCGCTTCCTTTTGCTCATAGGCTGAAATCGATCACCCGTTTTGTGGTTGACCTACAAACGAGCAAGCGTCGATTTCAGCCTATGAGCAAAAGGAAGCGTAACGGCTAAGGCAACTAATGCACATACCTTCCTGCATCCCCGGTGACCGTGAACCCGTGGTCTAGTGGATAGGTTTCCAGATTCCCATAGAATTCCTAAGGTGTCCGTTATGCGACCAGCTGTTTTCGGTAATTCTCATCGGGCTTTTACAATTACATAGGGTACATGCGTTTTATATATGAGAAATTAGAGCAAGTCAAATAGGTTATTAGAATCATAGACATGGAGCGGATCACAGTCTATTGAAGAGGGCGGGAGTGTTGGTAAATGTGTGGCATTATCACTCGTGCCTGTCATGAGACATGCATTCGGCAGTGTCAATTGGTTCATGCCTGCTTGGGTTTCAAGTGGGTGTGGAATAGTTGACCAAGGGAGATGTAGGGTTTGCATGAACTGTTTTTGAGCACACAGACAGGGGTTGTAGAGTCTGATGGCAATTGCCTCGGCCGTTGATAACATTCGCAGTCTGATAGCTCTGGAGTGGGTTTAACGGACGTTGTAGATGACTCGGAAAGCTTCATCTAGGTCAGTTTGATGACCAGGGTCAATTAGATGAGAACCGATTGCACTGGAAACCGTCGCGAAGTCATTTTGGGAGGTGTTCACGAATCCTTTCTGATAGCCGCCTTGTGGTTCTCCCATTGTAACCTGCTTGACAAAAACAGGTGAGAGAATAAACACAAAAAGACGAAGAAAACCTAGGTGAGCTCTCTATGAGGTGTGACACCAGTGTTGTGATCCGAGAACGCGGATGGCGCAAGGGTTATTTATTCGACCAAGCAATACAGGGGTTAAGCATTGAAACAAAACCACTCATTTGCACGCGGTATTCGGCCTTAAACCGTCTCGGCTGCCGCAGACGTCAATGCCCAGTTCCATTAAGTAGCAGGAACTCCCATGGATGATACTGTATTCTGATTTTCCTTCCTGCACTTTTCCTGCGGCTTGTACCATGTCAAAATATATGCTCCGGTCCTGCTACTGAATAGCAGTAGTATGAGTAGTATATTACGGTCGCTGAACTCCAATGCACCAGTACCGGGCAGGTATTGAACGATAAGATGACCCGTGCTGCAGGATAGGCACTGTCGACTGCATTACAAACTCGACGGGTGATAATTTCACTGGTAGCTTTCCCCTTGTATGATAGGGTGATAAAGACAGGTTTTTTATCCACCGTCTGAACAATTTCATGTCTCACTTTTGGTTGAATGTTCCTGTCTAGGAGTCGTTGCGGACATCCATTTTAATTTAGCACATCTGAAATGTGCTGGAGGTCTTCCGATAAGGTATATGACGTACATATCCTTTTGGCTTTGCCTGTTACGCAGCAAACCAGATCCCACTTATACTTCAGCGGAACAAAGCTGAGGAAGTGCGTGTACTGGCCAGTCCATATTTCTTTCCGATGAACCGCTCTTTGAACTGACCCATCAGTTCTACGGAGCATGGCAACATCTAGAAATGACAGTTGGTTATTCATCTCTAATTCGATAGTGGAAACGACCTTAGGGTGCGCACGATTAAATTCAACTAGCAGAGACCGTGTATCATCTTTATCGTTTATCAAACAAAATGTATCTTCTACGTAGCGTCTATAGGGACATCAATTATCGACAACGTGACGTAGTTCGTTGGTCTCTAGTTTGGCCATGAATATGTCTGCGAGCAACAGACCCAACAGAGAGCCCATTGCTACGCCATCGCATTGTCTATAGAGCCTTTCATTGAATTGAATGTGGATGTTTGAGGTGCAGAATAGTAGTAGCTCTCTCAGTCTGGCGATGGGAATGCCAACGTTGAGTTGTCTGTTTTCAATGTAAGCGCGTTTGTCAATAACGAGGCTACGTCTAAGGAAACCATTTTTTAAATTCTTGATATTCACTGAATCAACCGCGTCGACGAAGTCGAAAGTATCTTTTAGACTGAATGGGGTCAGTTGCGATTTGATGGGTTCCACTAGCTCCACTAGCCACTGCTCTAAGGCGTGATACGGAGAACTGTACATGTCGAGAATCGGTCTTAAGGGTACTCCATCTTTGTGCACTTTATATAGACTGTAGAGGTGTGGAATATCCGTCCCCGTTGGTCTGATGCACTCAAACGTGCGTGCGTGCGTGCGTCAATCAAATCTGACTGTTTCATGTCACGGAGTAATTTGGATAGTTTCTTCTCTATAGCTACTGTTTTATCCTTATCGTTTTCCGCTTTAGTAAACTTTGATCTTTCGGACAATATAGATGACATTTTGGCAATATAATCTGCCTTATCTAATAGGACAATACCGGATCCTTTATCCGGCCTGGTCAATAAAACGCTCGTATTAGTTCGTAGCTCTTTTATGGCGTCTAAATGTTCCCGCTTTAATAGACTGCAATTTGGTACCTTACTATTCACATATTTATAGCATGCATTCACCAGAGTAGATTTGCATTGTTGAGCGTTAAATTTTGAAGATGGAACGAGTTCACCCAGTTGTTGGTGCAAAATTTTAGACTGAACTTCAGAATCTAGTCGGTTACATTTAGATCTCGGACAGCAAAATTTGGGGCCTAGCGACAACACTTCTAACATAATACGACTCAAAATGGTGGACGAATAATTGTGACTATAATCTACCATTTACTCACGGGTCATTGGTTCATGCTTCCGGCGTACGTGGTGTTGATGAGACCCAACTAGGTCGAAACAGCTGTCCCCAGCTTCGCTGGTGGTCACTGGGACCAACCGTTTGCAGTGGCACTAATGTTATTGCCCGCCTGCGAGTTGCTCCAAGACCTTTATCACCAAGGTGTATGATTAGTGCGTTGAGAAGGTTGACTGAAAGATGTCTAATCCATAGACAATGTAGTATTGCCCGGATGCATGGGTCATGGAAGTTCATTAACAAACCTTGTCGAATTGCATAGGTTCTTCGATGCTTCAGAGGTCGGTTACGAAGGGGTGAGATATCTACGAGCTCAGCCATTATGGCTACATGATTACATGTTTGCAGACGCATGCCATTCACACAGATGTTGCCTATTCCATTTCTATGGACTCCTTTCTCATGATTTTTGAGAAGGCGGAGCACACTTGTGATGACTGTAAATCATAACGGAACACTGTATGTTATTGTTGTTTTACTGTATGAAGAATTACGTTGTACAGATACTGATTACATTACAATTTCGTTGACTGACGTGCTACACTATTACTACTGTGATAGTGTATCCGCCAGTACCATGTTCTTGCCAAGTGTGTATCCAATCTCGAAATTGTACTTCTGTAGGCGTATCAACACTGCCTGCAAACGGCGTGGCGCCTTGTCCGGAGGCTTTTTTACGATAGCTGTCAATGGTTTATGGTCGGTTTGGATGATAGTTTTTCTCCCAAAGGTGTAATCGTTGAATTTTT
>JTDE01001590.1:135001-154322 GCA_014338405.1 Paragonimus skrjabini miyazakii | reverse complement strand
TGCTGATCGCTTCAGTGACAGACGGTCGCCTGGGACCAGTGGCACGGATTAGCTTAAAGAGTCTGCCGGTGTTCCCTGAAGCAAAAGCGATTCCCATTTTCTGATTGGCTGAGTGGAATCGTTCCACCACCCACGACCATACCATCGGAGCTGGGCCAGCGGATTGATGTGGTGTGATGCGTCCTGGCTGTTTCGTTAAGAGATGCGCCCCCTAACAGGAAAGCTTTAAGATAAACATTCTTCCTAACAAGAAAATTGTCAACAACTCCAATACGGATTGTCATTGGCATTCTAATGGAAGATGCTTTTATTTGTAACCAAAGGGAGTTCACGTCTAACATCGACTGAAATTATATCTCCGGGGGCATGGTTAGATTCTTGGTGATATACCGTCAACTATTGTAAGCCATAAGTCGGAATGTGTTATGCAGCTGAGAATTTCTAAAGACAATCCACTTACCGTGCAGTAACGCTCATTGCATAACATAACTAGAATGAATTGGTGTAAACGCAGCCTAATCGAAATAGCCCCTTGCATCGGTGTAAACATATTGTGATTGATAAGTCACATGGCTAGTATAACATTCTGCCAGGTACCGCTGTGAGTAATTACTTGGTGTGTATTTAAAATGAGTATTCCGAATCACTTGATTTCTGCAAAAGTATAGTGTGAGAAAGTTTTGTCACGTTCAGACCGTAAGTTATCCAACTTCCTTCTTTATGAAGTTTGTCCCGATTAAACGATGTAGCAGCACCAACAGAATATCACAATGTACAAAACAGTAAATACACCCCTAAATGAAACAGAACACTGCTGCCAACGTAACTAGCATAGACCAGATGGATCGTAAGTATAAGCTGATGAACAAGCAAAAAGACGGTTGTTGTGAAGGCCCTCATTTCACCATACAGATTGCAAAACAAATAGAACGATGTGGTCTCCATAGTTGCACGTAAATTCTGCTCTGTCGTGTCGTTGGTTAGTTAAACGGCTGCTCAATTCGAATGAAACTTACCGGACAAAACGCCAAACAGATCCTAGAACAGATGATTAGGTGTTATTATACGATGACGCTTAGAACAAAACCAACTTAGTTGTGGTCAACACGAATGAAGGTAATGGAATTACCTACTTCTCGAGGCAAGGTTATATACTGCAGATGAGACCCCAGTGACATTGACTTACTTGAGCAAAGGTTGACTGCCATTATGCTGTCCCAGAAAACCAATGAAATCCGATCTGAAAGTAGACCTAGTAAAGTTTTGTGTGACCTCACATAATGCCGAACTCGACTACTGTTTATAGATGAGACGCTTGAAAATTGGACCACCTTGATACATAAGTACACAAAATTAAGTAAATGAAAGATTTCCTGCAGGAATCTTTGGAAAGTCTGAGCGGCAATTCCCAAATCACACGAAATGCAGAAAAATTCACAGATTCCAAAGGAAATGGTGACCACAGACGTTGTTACGTTCTTCAGAGCAACGGAGATTTGGTGGTTGACCCGAATTAAGTCTGACTTGGAGAGGATAGTCTTCTCGTTCAATCCGATAAGGAAAACATGAATGTGAAGAATGGGTGGTGTTCTTCATGTCACGGTAATCATTACACGGGTACCCATCACCCACTTATTTCTTCGGAACCATGCGAAAGGGTGATGTGTCAAGGGTTACCTAAAGACTGAACGACACCAAGTAGCAGGATATGGTCAGCCATATCTGTTACGGTTCTGAGTTTGTATGGTGACCACCATCGGGGAAGTCAGAAGGTAGGCAACCCTTTGATAAAAATACAGTGGAAAAATTGCATTCTGCTGGTCACATCAAGTTAGATGGACTCATAGTGGCAAAGGTTGTCGAATAAAGATTCCGATGTGGTTATCCAATAAGGTCTAAAATAGTCAGATCGATATGATCTTGTCACGTACACATGAGGTGGTTGTGTCATCGAGCAACTTCTGGCTTTTGACATTGACGAAGAATCTCAGTGGTAATAATCACAAATGGTGGAGTTCACAAAGTCTACATCCACCCACATGAATCACTAAGATGACTGACGCCTCAGGCTGAGATTGGAGATAAGCGACTTTAAAGTATAGGTTCGAGTAGCTAAACGATTGATGGCCTGTAATCTATGTAACACAGTCTGAAGGTTGTGAAAGTAATCTCTTGGTGCAGATCTCGCCAAACTTTGCACCTATGTAAATGGGAAAATTCAAAAGATTGAAACTGCCGAATACGTAAAACAGATGACAGTTTAGGTGAACACCAACAATCATCGTCATCAATTCTTGCACTCAGAATATCCCGATCAGGCCAATTTTCGTGATTTGAGTACACGGTCAGATGCAGCGTATTGCCTTTGAATCGAAACATCCATGCTGATGATAAACGTTTTGTCTACATAACCGACTTGGAAATCGATGACAACAGAGTTGGTGCCTCGAATGTGTTGTCAGTTGTTTAGCAAAAAACAGAAAGTTACAGAATGATGGCAGGAAACTATTTTTGGCGAATTCATTTCAGTCCCGCCAACACCGTTTTAACAATGAATGTGATGATTGTGTGTGAAAAAAGTGACCAAATTGGTCATTCTTACCTACCAGATATGTGAGTTCTGCTGGTACGTTCAGCGAAGTCTTTCTTCCTAGAACCGACAATATTTTTTGTATGCCCTCTGGCAAATTTTAGTGTCAGAGCCCCCTAGGATCAGTGTAGTAACTGTACGCTTGCTTTGTCACGTGGCGGAGTTTTAGTGATCAACGCTATTACAGCCAAAAGTTTCGGAAGGTTCTGTGCATCTGTTGACGCCGTGTGCATTATACTCATATCATAGGGGTTTAGGCAAAGTAGGGCATAATCGAGGCAAGTACATGAAGGTTGGCAACTATGAAACTGTGTATTGATCTATGTGAACGTGTGTGCCAAACTTCAGAGGGCTTTAACCGGTGAAAGCAAAGCCTGGGATCACAACTAGTGAACTGAAGAAGTGAAACAAAGACGGTACTCCCCGAGGTAGAAGCTTTTTGCTTAGGGTCAGTGGTGGTAGCTACGACGGATACACAAGAAATGAGGAGCACAGCAACAGAAAAAACCGAGGGAATTTGAAAGGGAAGAACAGAATTAAGCATGGACTCGCCATTTGCGCCGTAAAAGAAAACAGCTATCAGATTATTTATCACTGCCCATAGTAATATTATCGGTAAAGGTTCCAATCTATTGATTTCGATATAGATTAGAAAGTGTTTCTCCCGAACCACCTTGGACATTTCAGAAATGGTGGTTTCTCTAACTTGACAAAACGGAAGACACCCGAGCTAGATTACGACAACGGCGGTCACGTGCACGCAGGAAGTCGGATGTGCATGGATGAAGTGGATATATTGATTCAAACATTTGACAATTAGTCTGTATGTGAAATATACACAACAGGCATGTGAGTAGTGTGTAATAAAAGATAAAATAGTGACAATACATACTTTGGGATCATACGTCTTACTTTCTGTCTCAGGTGAGTGCTGTTCAGAGGGCGCGGATGATAAATCTGAATCTGTAACTCAAGGGGAGAATGTACTAGTGCAGTGAAGTTGAGCGATCGCAACATACTACTCCTACCACCGCTATTCAGTAGTAGGACCGGAGCATATATTTTGACATCGCAGGAAAAAAGCAGAAAGGAAAATCAGAGTGCAGCATCGCTCATAGTGGTCCTTGCTACTTAATGGAACTGAACATTGACAGCTGCGACAACCGAAAAGGTCTGGGGCCGAATACCGCGTGCAAATGAGTGGTTTTGTTCCAAGTCTTGTTTAAATGTTCAACCCATGTGTTGGTTTGTCAAATAAACAACCCTTGTGCCATCCGCGTTCTTGGATCACAACGCTAGTGAGTGGAACGAAAACAGAAAACACTCCAATCGAGAGATCCTAACAAAAATAGCCGGAATCCCAGAAATCACGTCAGCTTTCCTGAACAATAAGGCGACAGTAGAAGCTGGTAATCCTATGTTCCCCTGAACGTGATACATTATCTGGTGTTTATGGTGCCTGTTGGTAAGTACCCAGCGGTGCTACGTAGTTAACGCTCGGTGACATTCCTCCAGATGGAATACCCACCACAGGATTCTGTTTTAGGGTCAATCTGTGTGTGACAAGTTTCCATAAAAAATGATACGGTAAACTGCCTTGACATACGAAGCCATTGACGTTCTGCTTGCTAGACTACTTGCGGTAGTCCCGTACTTCAGGGGTTGTACACTACTAGATCGCATCCTTGGCACTTATGCACGTCTAAACACGCTCATAAGTTTATCAAACCAGCTGTTGGTCGGCTAAGCAAAGGAATTTGTTGGAGGGATTGTGAATGAGAACTTTTGCGACCGCAGAAGATGCATGGCATTGGAAGTAGTTATTGCACGAAGTCAATCACAGGGTACGAAAAGACATACAAGAAAGAAAAACGTGAACACCATTGTGCAAGGCTGCCGTGCATCCGGAAACGTTGGGCAACAGTACATCGTCATTCGTCTTGGTAACGCGTCGCACATAGTGAATAGTCGCCTTCGGTCCCTGCAGTTTCTGACATTGAGACTTGTTCTTTAGTTTCCACGCATACTAGTCGGTTTATACTACTCGCAAACAAACCTCCATGTTATACAACAAATCTAATTGCTCCTGATCTGCACAGAATCTTGCTTTCATCGAGTGTATGTCCCTGGATGTAGTGAGTCTGCGACATAACCTTGACGGCGCCCCCCAGCCATGATTGCAGGATTAACATGCGAATTTCAGTAAACTTGTAACCACACACTTCTCCAGTGCTGTTTATCCAACCTCCCCTAGGCGCACCATTCGCTTTTGTCTGAGTTCTACAAACCGCGTTCGGCTATTTTGTCAGCAAGGTAGAGAAGAGATATAGTCGGCCACCTACTGAGGCTTTGAGAGAGGAGTTAGCGCAATGTGTGGACGTAAGAACCAGATTGCACAACAAATGATTGTTATCGTTAATACGGGCTAAATGTCGAAACGATAGCTAATGAACACCAGTCTATGATATTCTAACCGTAATCATTTGGTAGTAACTAAAAAGTGGAGTTGGAATGACTAATCTGACAAGTAAGGAACTCTTTCGATCATTCCAGTGTCAAGACATTTCAGCTGAAGATGATGTTAACACAAACATTACGCACTGTGAACCATAAAACATCGATTCGTCAGCAAACCGTATTTGCTCGCTGAATACAGTGTCACCTTTACATACATGTGGCGGTTCTTGATTGGTCTGATGAACTTTTGTTAGCTGACGAACGTTCACAACTTTACATTCTGAGCATGTAGATTAAGAAATTCGGTGAGCTGAACTTCAGCAGTGTATACTGTCAAAACAGTGTAGAAGTTTTACCCTTTTGTTAATACTACACACTATTCGTCACGTTTTTTATTGTCAGCGTACAATGGTACCATGTAATTCACCAGCTGTGATATTTCAAGGAAGAATACCATTACTATCACACATTGTAATGATTATAGTAATAACATGTTGCTCAGAATGAAACCTTGTGCTACAATGTTTATTGCAGATTACCGGTTTAATAATCTGATATTAAAATAGAGCTATCTGACTAGTCTGATGGTTTACTGCTAACTGGGGTTTTCACGGATACAGCAAAAAGGGGATGTAGTGTGCACATTAAGCTCTATTAGTGCAGTCAAATATAGATGACATTCTGTTTAAAGTCGGCTTAACAGTCAGTTGTGTCACTTTCGCCAGTCAATCAAATCAGTTTCATTCTAGATGGGAAATAGCATGCTGAAACGAATATATATTCGGAATCACAAGCTTGGTACATCGTGCATCGGAAGTGGAGAATAAGTTTCAGGTTAACTCCGAGAACGAGCTGGTCTCAAAGATTTACTAGTCAGAAACGAAGCAAATTTCAGAAAGGTCCATGAGAGCTCTAGTTCAGTATGACTGCACTGTGGACGAAGTGGATCCGTATACTGTTGTATACGCGTCAAGGCGGTCTGAGTGCCCCACACTTGCGCTGAGACTCAAACTGCATTTTGAATGATCGCGCTGTTAACGACCAACGGTTCATTCGCGAATGAATGTGGACGCGTCCACGTACACAAAAATGAGGCTACCGCATGTAAATGTGACAATATAGTTCGTATTTTTACTGAGTTACGTGTTCTCACTACCACTGTTACAGCCATAAGGCTTATTGTTGATTGCACGAGAATATGAATAAAACATATACCAACAAAATATTCTGTTTATTAGGGAATCAGACCAGCCATTCGAATAATGGGACACACTTCCGATCTACTGAATAATCCAAATTAGGCAAAGTCATTGATATTGAACACGCAATATAGTGATGCTTCATTGCGCATACCGGTGCACTAATCTTGGTGTTCAGCGGTTTGTGAGAAAAGCAAATAGGAAGGAAAACACCAACGAAAAAGGTGATATTGTAGAGATGCTTACAGCTGTCAATGACTAGCTCACCACACATTATTCACATGTTTGTCCACTATTTTTCTCATAGTGCTCCCGAAATTTTTTCCCCACACATTAAGCAAAAGGCTAACATACTGAAGAAAATAGCACAGCTTACCCTAAACTAAGAGAGATGAAGTTGTATCCTTAAACATTATTTTGCAGATCCGTGGAATTGACCGAACGCTCTTTTGACACACATTGTTGGACAAGCTTCATAGCACCGGTTCGGCGTACTTCAGCGGTGACTGAACACAAAATCACAAAGGACTTTGAGTAAACTATCAGTCAATATGAGGTCATTTTTATTTCGTCTTGCTTTGTTTTATACAAACTTCTCTGTTATCATTTTTAATCAATCCGGGAACGATGGATTGGATGATAGTTGGATTCCTAGAGCCATTCTTCTGATCTACCATGAGAACCTCAATAATATGTTGTTAGCAGTGTTGTGTACACAACTCTGACTTCCATACAAAACGACAGCTGTGTGCTTGTTTTCCTCATGGTCAACCTGCAAAGTGGTAGGAGTTTAAATTTCTTGCATACAATCTGGATTTATTTGAAGTAACTATAGGAAGGTCAGTACTATAGGTTAAAAGTGACAGTGATCGAATTAGATTCTCTTGAGACCCCACTAGGGACATAACTGGGGAGGAGAAGGAGAATTTGCCAGAAAAGCCTGTATCTCAATTCTTGTTCTCAAATCGACGTTTCAAAAATGGTCTTACTCCAAGGAGGGAAAATTTAAGTGCACCATGGGTCTTCACAAAATTCTAGTCCTGGAAGGTTTTCACCATTACAAAATGGCCTCGCTTTGGGCGGTGTCCATGCAACTTGTTGAGTATCTTCGCCTGGTAAGTTAATGGAAATCAAACTGCGCTTTACGCACACCACGAGTAATCACCGTTCTACAACTATGGACGTTGAAGTGTCCATAAAATTAGAACGTGATTAGATAGAATTCTATCCCAAAATTACTGTCCCAAGTTGAACTTTGACACTTAATCCCCATAACAGGTACGGAAAAACTGAATCACTGGAGTCTGTACATATGAGCGTCATGATATTTTGTCAAATTCTAGCCTACCCAATCGCGAATATAAGAACAAAGTTCGGAGTGGTATTAAGCAATCTTAATTTATTGAAAAAAATAACACCTTTTCTGTAGAAGAACATCATTATCCGACGCAGTAACTGATCGATGTTTCTGACTGGTTGAGGCCGAACGATCTCTTTACAACACCTTGTGGGTGAGTTATGATCAGCTGAACCTTCTTCAATCAATAAACTGCTTCAGTTCAATGTCAATACACATTTATATTGTGCTGGCATGGTAGAAACAGACTGAAACCATTCGGAATATCGATGATTGTTCAACTTGGAAGGTGTGCTGTCGACATATTTTTCGGGACCAATGAGGTTATTTGAATTGACCCATTTGTACGTGGAACATTACCACAACTGGAACGCTGTTCGAATGACCTCACTGAATGTTATCCGACTATCAGCATGGGGTTATGAAAAAGTGCAGAAGAACAATACAACCAATGTAGTCAGGATGAGCGATCGTGTTATGCTACTCACACGACTGCTATTCAGTAGGGGGATCAGAGCATGCATTTTGACACCGAAGTAGCTGCGGAAAAAATACAGGAAGAAACTTCGAAGTGCGGCGTCGCATAAAATGGTCCTTGCTACGTAAAGAAACTGGGCATTGACGTCTGTATCAACCGAGACGATCTGGGCCGAGTACCGTATGTAAATGAGTGTTTTTGTTTGTTATCCTGTGTAAGCGATTAACCCGTGTTGCTTCCTTGAATAAATAACCCTTGTGCCATCCGCGTTTTTGGCTCACAATGTTAGTGAATATGTGCACACGGAACTCATGTTAATGCTTTAAAGCCCAAGACCTCTGCAAACAACTTTATGACTGTGTCCATGTTGTTCACACACACCTTTGAAGCCAAACGCTTGACGGAAGTCATTCAACAAAGATCATCCTGCTTTTAACAACCATTTCTGTTAGGCCCAGAAAGCTGAAGTCTGAACCAATTAGGGCCATCCCAACTCAAGAAAGAGAAACTACATTCCAGTAGTGGCCACTTCGGCTATACCCTGTGGAAATACTTTGTTTAAACTACTGAAGTGAAGAGACCTATTCAGGTTGTAACTGTCACATAAGAGCGAACTCGTAGCAGACGACTATCCCTATGCAGTCGCTAAAGGTAACTGTTACGACTGTTGACCTTAAGCTTGATTAGATAACTTCTTTATCATCCCATATGCCTTTTTTGAACGTTAACACTTCTGTATACCTTATCACATGAGACTGTGATTTTTTCACTATGCCATATTAATGCTGTTTGAAATCGACTGATGAGGTTGTTAAAAAGAACGGTTTTACAAAGACCAACTGCACTGCCGATTAGCATTCAAAAATGAATTATGAAACACACTGTGCACGTATAACAAATGAGAGGTTCAGACTTTGTTCTGACACAACCAAAATGTTGAAAGTGAACCAATCCGGTGGCAGTAGACGGTGATCGATACACCATGTGATTTTTGCATTTTCACACATCAATCACTTCTATGGAACCAGCAGTATCAGCTGTTCGGTAATGTCATCCTCTGATTTGGGGATTTTAATTAGGTTCGAGGCCGTATTGTGTAGCTAAAGCTAAAACGGCAAGCTAGGACGACATCGCTCCTGTGCCATTCAGTTAAGGAAAGTGTCTCACTAGTTTTCCGCATTTTCTCCCGTCATTGCTTGGGCACTAGTCGTCAAAACAAGGGTACAAGAATGCTAAACACCCACAAATTACAGCAGTTTCATATCCTGATAAACCTAAAAATCAATTGAATTGCATCGGAAGTACTGGAATGGTGGTCCGTTTTCACCTAAAAAGCCACGTAGCTCAGCTATTAGAACAATTGCTGCGTTTGGGCATGTTGTTTCTGTCGCTGGTTCGAATCCAACCGGAGTCCAGACTTTTCGAAATTGGATATCTTCTAAAGAAAGATAAATGTTTACTCTGATCGGGAAAGTGGACTATTGGGGCTATGGATGTTTTCACACATGAAAGGTAGTAGCTGTAACACTAGTCTACTGTTGGAGATGACCGGAACCACTGAGGGGGCGTTTGAAGAAGGGTCACCGTTGTGCGAAATTTAGTTGGTCTGGAAACATTTGAATCCAGGATGTGCTTAAATACAAAAACAGTGTTACTTAAAGACCGTTTTGCAAGAGCATTCTGACTGCTCTTATCGGTTACATTAAACGGTCTGCGTTCTTTCAGCGTACAAAAACATAAGTGGACTTAAACCAGGAATAACTAACAGAAACATGGTCAAGAAACTGTCACGGGCATGAGTAAACCAGTCAAGGTCCCATTAGATTGGCAGGGGGTTAACCGTTAAGATATCAAGCTGATCGTGCAAGCAGCTGTCAATACAAGCAATACCTATCTTGTAACTGCAGAAGTTGAAGTACGAAAGGGCCAGTGGAAAATTTTACGGAAGCCTTTAGACCGTATAGCATACAATGTTAAGAAGAAAAGAAGCAAACCAAGATATATACCAGAATTGATAAAACGCATATAAACGAAAGTGTATGATGGGAAAATAAACAAATTCGGGACCACTAGTCGTTAATAGCATAGTGATGCTAGGTTGATTGGTATAACTATTTGTTTGCAAAGTGATGGTCTACAGTGGTATATCAAAATTGTTTCGGTAAACGGCAAAATAGGTTCATGATTAGGGTAAAACAGACCTCAAAAGGTTTTCGCAATCTCAACAATCTGTGCTGTTTTTCTGAAGTATTGCATGATAAACCAGTGGGAAACGCTAGTGTTAGTGAAGTAAGTTTCGAGATACATATCTCATGTGTTTTTATCATTCGACCGACCAGTTTGGCCGTCCAACTGTATGTGCACGAGTGCTGTGGATTAATTTCATTTAAATGATCAGGTTTATTAAAGTGTGTTTTGCGTGTATTTGACAGCACTTTAAGCGTACGCCGAGTTGTCATGAATGACACAAAACAAGTCGCAGTGTAATTACATACAAATCATTCTGTCGCAAGGGTTTCCCATAGAACTGGTGGCCAAGCAGAAGAGAGCATTGTCTAGTAACGGGGAGGGTTGTTTGTTCGATCCTCAATTCACAATATTTCTACCTGATCAGTTCGAACATGGACGAGACCGGTCGTGGAGTGTCGGTTTGAGGATGCTCATCAAGAAGCATTAAGAACGTCAATTCGAGCCCTTACGGTCCTAGCTAGTGAAAACTGGTAATCCAAGATGGACTGTGTCCATTCACAGGAACGGGACGAAAGCAAGTTATGCTTCAGTCACACACTTTGCTCATGTGGTTCGGAATAATACGTGGCTTATATCTGTACACGATTCGATCATCTTTCACCAACCATTGAATTCAGCACAAAAACTGGGGAGAGTAATAGGTTTCCAAATCCAAACAGACTGTAGCAGCACATTGTTGTGCGGCCAAGGTCATATATGGCATTTGACCCGAATGTTACCCAGTTACACAGTGTTTCCATCCTGTAGATACTTACGTTGACATCTATGGGATTCCACCCAACACTCCACTAACACATCCACGGATTACATCTCTGTATTTTGTCCCAACCCTTGGTGTAAGTGCACCTGTTATATTTGTCTGTTATTTACATTACACTTTGGTTGCATATCCTTCTGATGTTATTTAGATGTTTGGTTTTACCGATACTATTTATAACTTATTGTAATTAGTAAACCAGCATCTAAAATACAATTTCCCCTTCCTGTTCAATTTAGTCATGGATGACATTCTGGAGGGTGCGCTTCGGGAATATTGCTAATGAGATATCAGCGAGGATAGCGAAGGCACGAGTTGCCTTTGCCAAACTGTGGCGTCGAAAAGACGTCCGATTGTCGCTGAAAGGAAGGGTATATAATGCCTGTGTACGTTCCATTTTGCTTATGGTTCGGAATCGTGGCCTTTTCACAAAAAAGATATCAACAGGCTTACTGTGTTTGACTGTCGTTGTGCAGTGAAGTTGAGCGATCGCAACATACTACTCATACCACGGCTATTCAGTAGTAGGACCGGAGCATATATTTTGACATCGTACAAGCCGCAGGAAAAATGCAGAAAGGAAAATCAGAGTGCGGCATCCCTCATAGTGGTCCCTACTAATTAATGGAACTGAGCATTGACGCCTGCGTCAACCGAGACGGTCTGGGTCCGAATACCGCGTGGAAATGAGTGGTTTTGTTTCAGGTCTTGTTTAAATGCTTAACCCATGTGTTGGTTTGTCGAGTAAACAACCCTTTTGCCATCCGCGTTCTTAGGTCACAACAGTTGTCTCCGCCAATTTCCCATATTAAGTGGACTGACTGCGTGAGCAATGTGGCAGTTCGCCGGTGCGTATTCTGGAACGCTCGGGACGCGCGATCAGTTGGTCAACTAATCACGGTACACAGCTTGCGATGGTTGGGTCACGTACTCCGTATGTCATCTAGTCGTTTACCGTACCGGGCATTATATACTGAGGCCACCAACAGTTGGGCTTGGTGGTCAACCAAAAACGTGGTCACGAAATATGAAGACCCTGACTTCTCCATTGAGCAAAGTGGATAGGTGTCATCTGCCTGGCTGGGGTCCTCGTGATCACTCAAAACGCTGGTTAGAGACGCTATTCGAGATCGTGGTGTATCGCAGTGAATGGCGGACCTGTATCCATATCACTTCTAGTTCTTCCGCTTGGTCTTGTTTTAATAATTTTCAACCTTCTCAGTAACGTTTTCTTGCAGAATATTCTACGTCACTGTTGAGGCGAGCGGCGGCCCGAGCCACGGTACCTTTCGGTCAGGCTCATGGATATTATGATGGTGATGATGATCAGTCATCTCATCTCGCGAAGAAGTTCTAAGAGTTGGTCGAAAGGTTTGTCTGAGTATGAAAGCCGTGGTCATACGTGAACGGTGTTCATTTTGAATAAATCAAAACTCCGATCAACTACGGACAAAAACAATAATCCTTTCTTCGTATATGATTAACTTAGTGTCAATGACGATAGAACTACCTAGAGAGAGGAATGTACACCAAAAGCTGTTGGACGGAGAAATCTAGATTTTTAAGTGTTTCCCACCTTGGTAGCTGAACCGAGAACTTAAGCGTGTCTTATTGCGATAGTTGGGAATACGTATTAGTAATCGGAAATGTACTTAGCTCAAACCCAGAGCTAGTTTCTACGCAGTACTAATAACGCAGCACGTCAGCCCACGAAATTGCAATGTGTTCAGTATCTGTACAACGAAATTATTCATGTGGCTAAACAACAATAACATATAGTGTTCCGTTATGATTTACAGTCATCACACGTATTCAGTAGGACCCACAAAATGTGTTATCAATACACAATCGAAGAAGAATTTAACGTACTTAAACAACGGTTACATGGTCTGAAAGATGGCTTAAACATATGTGCATTCAATGTTGTCATACAAAGCGGACTAAATGTCGTCGGCTCAGCATGTAGCGCAGCTAAATTAGGACCCACCAACCAGACGCACGACCATCAACACACCGAGAAAAGACAGCACATTCTTTTGTTAATTCTTACGTTCTCTACAAGTTAACTCGTACTTGTGGCATCATGAACAGCGGCCGAACGGTGACAACGCATGAACCACGCGTCCAACAGAACATAAATCTACAGCACAATACTATCACATGACATTTAAAAAAACAGGACATGCTATCCAAACCTACAGTGCATTCGTTTGTTTCATCGTTTCAGCAACAGATCTACATTAATTTAATGAAGAGTTGCGATATACCGTACAACGTCTGTCAAGCAGTACATACAATTCAACACAGAGCGTCAACTGCGTCAGTAAACTGTAGTCTTGGGTTGAAGTTACTTTCTAGGCCACAGTCAGTCTTAAGCTATATCGGTATTTTGGTTTTGCGTCGATTTACTTGGCGATGTATGAACTGCAGTTTGAGATCTAACTTTAGACTTACCACAAATTATCAGGTGGTTCAGATATTTCTCTAGTAGACAGACAACGTTTGTATTCATGATTTTTTAAAAATGATCCTTGTAGAATTTGACTTTTGAATTTTGCGACTTCACTTAAGTAAGTTTTATCCAATCCGGGTAATTATTTGTCCTCTATCCACATCACGGTCAATTAGTATTCCCCAGTACACATCCTGTGTAAATAAAGTAACAAAAGCCATCAAAAATCTTTTGCAAAAAACAACATAGTTTACCCTACTGATCTGCCATGAACGGATGTTATTAATTTATATCCAACAAACAAGTAGCCTAGTAATCATTTAGGGTACAGCGGCAGCCGGCAAACAAAACTATCCATAAGCCTTAAAAGTTGTCATTACTTAACAAATAACTCGGTTAGATAATACCACTACCCCCCACTTAGTAAGACTCACCGTTACCGTTCCTAGACGAGTTAGAGCGTAGCATACAAGACGAAGGATATAACGGGTCCTGAATGAACATCTGGCATATCTGTACATAGTGAGAAGCTGTAGGCGACCATACTAGTGATTATGTAGTAGTGCGTCTTTACGTGTAGGAAAATTGACATCCGGTTTCCTATTTATTTGAAAATGGTGCTACATGCATTGTTTTTGACAGAAGTGAAAGCCATGATGCAAGTAGGCGTGCTTATGTTTATCGCCCCGGTTATTGTACAAGGTTTTGTTCACTTGTTTGCTTTGAATTTATACATACTTTGTAGGTCAACTATGTGCCAAGGCTAACTTCCCTATCGGAAGCACCACGAAATCGTAACTGTCATACATTCACGAAAAAGAGGACAAGCACAGTAACTCGTAGAACACTCTAAGTGAATGCTTATACTTTACAAATATACAACAGTAGTAAGTACATGGTGACGAGCACAGCTGCTGGTTACGTATGCTTCACTAAACAAAACAGTCTCAAATGAACACTCAAATATAAACTCTTTCCAGCCTGACGGAAAATTGTGACAATAGAAGAAATGTGAGCATGACAAAAAGTGTAATGACGGTTGTTTTAGTAAAATGTGTCCCACTTATCGAGATGCGGCAATAAATGTGAACCAGAGCAAACTTACAGCCAGGCGATATGCTAAGCCCTGTACTGGCAGAACCGAATATTTGTTAAGAACAATGACAAGATTGAGGTCACGATGCCGGCTTGAATATCGACGGCATTGATTTGAGCTTCCTTTTGCGAATATTCACTAAGAGGTTGGACTGCTGAGGAAAATCGAGTGGACCAATACCGGCTGCGAATGCCCAGAAAACTGTTCACCAGTGTCCTAGATGAAACGCCAGTGAACGCTGTTAATAACAGGTGACTGATGTGTTAGTACTTTCAAGAAGCTATGGTTAAACTGTAGAAATCACCTCTCAGGGTTGTATGAGAACTATCCCGGTTGTGACAGCAGTGTTCATCTAGAAAGTGGCTCTCGTGCCTACATGAGTAAGGTGGAAGAGGTAACTGTTAAGGCGAAAACCGATCGCGCTTCTCTCCACAACGGGCTAGTTGGATTATCCTTTTGACAAACTTAATTGCAGGGAGCAATACAGCCCTTCGTCTGCACACAATTCATCATGACTGGTTTTACATACGAGGGTGCCTACGAGGAACTCTGATCCGACTACGACAGGGTGCTGCACGCGTGTTGGTAAGGACGAAACCCGTTGAAGAGCGGCTGCCTTCGTAGATCTGTGCGCGAATGATGAGACTTAAGCGGTTGTGAGAGTTCTACGGATGCTGAAAACTGGCGATACCTACAAGCATTTCACGTGTGGTATGTCACTCCAGCGACGTTCTCGGACCTTACAATGTTCAGCCGAGCGTGCGTATGCATACAAAGCGTGCAAGTGTCAGTGTGACATACACGCACACATAATTCACTCGTACTCTTGCATTGGCGTACAACCGACTGGACTAGATCATACACCCATTCTGATTGGACAATTGATTCTTGGTTCTTGATTCTTTTCATTTTAGTATTGTACAGCTTACTAGGTAATCATATAATTGTTCGTGTTTGCTACAGCCTTTCGTCCTGTCGTACATTTTTCAACCCAACCATACTAAGCTGTACTAGCTTAAGTACACGGTACGTTTACCGTGGTGATACAACAGATTTCAACGACGAGTTTAGCGGTATCTAACAGTGATAGTGAACTTGAGAACAAGCGTATTGCCTGAATAATGACAGACAGTCTTCACGATCACAACTTCCTAGGGAGTGTGTGGTCTATGTGTGACGAGCCCTAACAACTGTTACCAGACTACGCTGATCACTAGAGTTATGACGATTGCACCGCTGTTTTCATACTACGTGAACCTACCACAAAGTCAGAAACATTATGAGTTGCCTCTACGCTTTACTGGTAGCAAAAATAAAGTCGTCGGGTGATTATTATTATGATTATTCAAGCATGATGTCAGATTCGAAGCCGACGAAACACAAGTTTGTGGGATCAATCTGTGCAGTGAAATCATGAGTGAAAACCAAGGACCTCAAACTAAATGTAGAATTGATTAACAATCTAACTACTTACTTCGCCTGTCACATTCTGGTGAACTGTATCGAACGCGGCCATTAAACATTTTCAAACAAGCACTTTTGTAGCTGGTTTTGACTGGCTCAGTCACGTGGATTAACGTGTGTTCTTGCGCTGATCCGAAGTGCATCGCAATCACGGTCACCGTTCAGATCATGTGATCGGTGTCCAAGCCCCAACTACTGTGGCCTACTTGGCGAACAAAAGTTGGTACCACAATCAGTTTTCGGTTTGCAAGCATAGCTATCGATTATATGTACAGCATTGGAAAAGTTGGACATCCGATCTCACGGGCACAAATACGAGTGGTATACGGATTGTGTAAGATGGGTATGAAAAAACACCAAGCAAAATCGGAAACGGACGTATAAACGCATACATAATGTAATTTTCACGTAGCATACCAGTTTCGATGGAATTAAAGTTAGTATACTTGACAGATTGAACTCCATCGATTTCATATGCAAAGAATGTGTTCCAATCTGAGTCCTTCTTTTACAAAACAGTTGGAAAAATCTTCCAACTATCGTATGACCAGTTCAAGGATTCCAGACAGCCGGTACCGTTAGATGACCAGCTTAAATTTAGTACGTCTGAATAAACAACAGGCAACATTTTCTGATATCAGTCTAAGCTCTAAAACCTGCTGACAATCATCAAAGGTATCCGAAACCGACATTTATACAACAAGCATATAGTGAATCAAGTGCGAACAAACAACAATGACTCAAACTTGAGGAAGGTTAAGTTAGACAAGTTTGAACGACAATTCCAAACCGGCACAACATTGTTTACAGAAGATTATTGTTGTATACGCGTCCGGGCCGCCCGTGTGCCCCACACTGTTGTTGAGACGCAAACTGCGCTCTGATTGGCTGCGCCTTTAACGACCAACGACTCATTCGTTCACCCACATAAGAATGACGTTACCGCTTATGAATGCGACAGTATAGTTTGTAATTCTTCTGAGTCAGGTGTTCCTTTTACCGCTGTTACAGCCAATAAGGTGTACTGTTGATTGCACACGTATACGGATACAACAAATATCATGATTCTTAAACCGAATTTGTTTATACCGAATCAAAGATTATCAGCTTGTGTGTGCGGGTGATATAAGTTTACGGGATGATGAAATCACCTCCATAAACTCCTTCATTCGACCTCGATAGCTGAATACTGGTATTGCCATAAAACGTCGGGATAAATATTACTTTACTATTTTAAAGAGCAGAAGTGAGTATAGACGAAGGATGAATAAAATGTTTTCCAATCTTCCAGGTCGAAACAAACAAGCTTCCTGCAACTTGACTGAATTGAAAAACCAAGGCGTTCAAAAAATTAAAATTTTGCAAGAAGCAAAATTGTTTAAACCAAAAGTCACACAAACACCAAGAGCAATCGAAAATACATAAAAACGTTACATCATTGTGACAGATTCAGTTCGTGGTCAGTGCACCCTAACAGAAGTTAGTCAACCAGTTAGCAAGGTAACTGAACCCGATCGAAGAAGGTGCTCCAAGGCAAAACGGTATTGTGTGAAGACTCCCCACTTCAAACGCGGTTGAAAAGTTGTTCGGCAATCCCAAAACAGTGCGCTACTTTAAGGCAACTGAGTCAGTCGTACTCAAAGGAAGATCAGGGGATATAACAAATTTGGCAAGGAATGTTTCGCAACAGATGATAATACAATTGTTACATTCCAATACCATAATGTTTTACTCATTTGCAACACTGAGTAGCACGGTGTACGATACACGCGGATCCGCAGAAACGGGCGGTAGTTTAAATTATCAAGAGCTGCAAGGTCGAGCAGAATTTAATAGCTTTTACTAAGGTGGCTTTTACTGTTAATTCATTGTAACGTTTGTTCAATTCTGCAGTGGATTAGTAAAGACAGGGTGCCCGTAAGAAGGGTCACTTACTCAAATGGACTATTCTCCTCCGGTCACACAAACCTTATATGAGAATTTAAGATCCAGAATAGACGAGCGCCAGATCCAATTCTTAATCTGATTCTAATTTGGGCAGATTCTCCCCGTAGGGGTGCCAACATACTCAACAACGCAGGTTAGATTGCTCCAAACTTCTGGAATCAATATCTCTTAAATTTTAAGCAAACAGCCGTAGTTTCTGTCATTCTGTTATAGTTTAGTCAGCAGATCAGACATGAATTACAAACACCCTCCGGGCTTTATCATACCAGGTTACTTGTTGTCCATAAAGAAGTGATACATTATTCGTTCATTCATAACGGCTATGAACTAAAATGTACTGTGGCTTCAGTGGCTGCTCACCTGCAACGGTTAGGTGAAATAACCAAGAGGAAACGATAGAAATGAGGAAAACAAGGCTAAGCAGAAGAGATGATATGCATGCAAATATGCAATTGACTCCTGCACATTGTTATCTCTGATAGCATTTCTAGGCAGCCATTCGACAGATCACGGGGACCCAAGCCAAGCAGGTGACATCTACCCACTTTGTACAATGGAACGATCAAGGTCTTCATCTTTCGTGACCATGTCGTTACATGACCATCACGGGGTTTTACTCAGTTGTTGGTGGTCTCGGTGTATACTGCTCGGTATGGTAAACGCATAGCTGGCTTGCCAAGTGTCTAACCTAACCATCGCGGACAGTGCAACCTGAATAGGTGACCAACTGATCGTCGAGCTGGAGTTTTGTAAACTAGGCGATGCGACTATTCCATTTAATGTGGATTAATGGGCGGAAGCAACGATCTCTTTAACACAGAGGGGCAGTGTTTGCGAACGATAGACCAAAACAGAACGCACACAGGCGTTACATACATTCCATTTCAACAACAACTTGACGCTTTTTTGATGTTATAGATGAAGTAGGTTGATAAAGGCTATTATGATCGATATCTTATCAGTAATATCCCCCCAGTACGGGAAAGTGTCCGAAGTCTCAAATGGATTGCCTACAATGAAACAGGAATGTCATAGTCTTGAAACATAGGTTAATATTCTAGAGTTCCCAAGCCAGTTTCATACGAACCAGCTTGATCATTCACGCTGTGCAGCGTCGTCCGAATACATTCTAAAGAGGGCGTAAGTAGAGCGGTGTCACCTATATAGTCCATATCGATCAACTTAATGTTAGCAAGAAACTCAACACTAAATTCCTCAGGCGCACCCAATAGAATATAGTTCATTACAAAACTGATCAGAAAAAGGGAGTTCGG